>CAJQZM010038181.1:0-20870 GCA_907164665.1 Colias nastes | reverse complement strand
AGGAAGGTATAGCCACATAACAACTACTCTGTTATGATTCTCTCACATATAGATTTATACTATTCTATTCCGTTTTTTATTTAATAATAATAATATGAAAAGACGTACTTAGTAGTAATAAACATACTCCAAAATGTGACACATTATACTATACTCATATAATAGAAAGAAAAAAAATGCCCAAAAAAATATTTATTTGTGAATTATCGATAACAAGGCTGACATCCCTTAGGGCATAGCATCAGGTAAATATCAAGTTAATGTCATTAATGTAGAGTGACACAAATTTCAACCTTATCTCTATGTGTTGAGGTTCAAAGTTATATCTATCGAAAACTAACGCCCTCTGTTGTGGAATAGCTGAATGTTTTCGAATTTGGAATTTCTGAGCAAAGAGAATTAAAACAGCTAATATACCTAGGGATGTTATAATAAAATAAACCGTAACATGGTGCGTTAGGGTACATGTTGAAATGCTGAAGTTATAACCTAAGTCAGTTTTTACTCAAATTAAGCTGTCCAATCAAAGGCATAGTTTTCTTTTAGTGTACTGTATTGACAACGGACCACTTTGGTCACGACACCTGGTGTTCAAAAAAAGAACTAGTTTTAGTGTGCACTTAAGTACACAAGTATATTACCGAATCTATTAAAAATTTTTTTTTTTTTAAATTAATAAAAATTCTTTAAAATTTCGTACTAAAAATAAAAGTAGAGTTTATTGTGCGGTGAACGGTTGTAGTAGTAAATCTCATACGAATTTAGAAGTTAGTTTTCATGCTATACCTAAACCTGGTAGCAGTTTTGTTTATGTTGTAAATTATTTCGGAAAAAAAGAAAAAGTAGATCGATGTAAAGCCTGGCAGCGTGCTTTAAAATTGAAAAATATAAATCCGCATATGAGAGTGTGTTCATTACATTTTCAAAGGAATGATTTTATTGTACCAAGTAAGTTGACAATGTTTAACCTCAAATATAAATGTAAATATAAATCTAAAACTAATTGAAAAATTTGTTTTTCAGGTGTTATTACTAAAAAGATGACTTTAAAAAAAACATGTGTTCCATCGTGTAATCTACCAAGCTCTGCTAGAGAATCAAATAAAGCTAAAAAAAATATAGAGGCACGACATCAGCGTCTAGTAAATCGGAGTTTAAAGAAGGATACTGTGAAAAAACATAATGATATTAATGAGGATTCATTAATCCATTCATGATCCAACAAATTGAAAAAATCATTTATAGAAAACATAAATAATTAAAATTGATGACACTAATTCAATATAAACTTATGGTTAATTCTTTTGTTGCACACAATACGTAGCCATGTTTTTTAAGCCCCGCCCACTGGTCCGTTGTCAATAACTATCGGTTTAAATGTGTGGGTTTGGCGACACTGGTTTTCATACTAATTATGACATTATAGCACTTCTATTTGTTTTTACTGTTCTGTGTACATACCTATGACAAAGATTGCGATATCCAGCCTACCTAGATCCATGTTTAGATGTGGCATACGCTGGGTTAAAGCCATTTATATGCAAATAGGCGCTGTTACCCGCAAGGTGCAGATTTGCACTTCAAGATTTATTAGGATTACCAATAATTTATTGTATCGTTCGTTCAGCTAAACCAACATTGATGAATTGTATGAGGAGCCATTGTTGCCGAGAAAACTACTTTTATTTGAAGTTTCTAAGTGCAGATTTTAATCAACAATAAATTACTTTCTTGTGTCTGTTTAGATAGAAAATATTTTATTCTATCTATTCGTACCCTAAGTTCGTACCTAATAAAATTTTAATATGTTTGTATACAGATGTATTGAATAAGTTGGAGTAACAGAAGCTTTATGTTAGGGTTTAGTTAATATTAAAATTTAAAACATTTAAGTTTCGACTATGTATATTTGACTATTTAGACCGAAAATAAATATCATATTATATTACTATAGATAATATAAGAATGTGACCATTTCAATCGAAGTGAAAGAAGTCAAAACCTACAAGTACATTTTGTCTAGAATTTCTATCTAGGTATTAGATATGATTACGATTCAGTGAAAGGAAACAAAATTGTAAGCAACATTTTTAATTAATATATTGATCAACATACGCCTCTTATCGAAGTGTGGACAATAAGTACATTGTACCTACAAAGCAAAAGCCGATTCCCCAATACTAGGCAATTACTTCTGTAGCCCCTGTTAAACGAATTATCCTTGAGAAAATATATTTAATATCCACCTAGGGAACGGCATCGTAAATAAAATGTTGTATTTTATATTTTCGGTCTTCACAAACATTATTTTATTTCTAAATAGCTGGATTTGTTGCTTGGTTGAGAATTAACTGCCTTTTAAAAACAAATTAAGGTATTTTATCTTTCTCCGTGAACGAAGCAAAAATATATCTTGAAATAAACAAGATTTTATAAATCACTCATTTTCGACTTATAATTTCCTTTTGATGGCAACATTTACCTGTATAAAATGTCTGTTTTTCTATACCCATTGGATACCTTTATTTACGTGTAGGAGCTTACATTTAAAATATAAATAAAAATTTATTTTAGCCTAAAGGAACCTAATTAGTAATAATGTTATTAATATCTTTCCAATGCATGATAAAAACATTCACAACATGAAGATTAACTAGTTGTACATCTCTCAAACGCTACAGATTCTATACAGTTTCACTCCATACTAGTACAGATAATATAATCCTACACAGTACTACGTAAGCAATCTGCAGGTAAATTTAACACATAAATCACTGATTTAGACACATGTCACGATCAGAGAAGATAACTCTGCTGAATAGTTAAAATTCAATTCGCATAAGTTACTTGTGTGTTTCTAACGCGAGTTTGGTTTCACATGGGTGTTAAAAATTAATGCTTCGTGGTGATTTTCTTTCGTTTTCTCATGTTGGTAACATTTGTTAATTCTTGCATGTTGGTACTAGGTTTATAAAGTTCGTATTCATTTGTTTTCTGGATTAGGTTTTGTTTTGATGAGTCCCGTGGTTAGTTTATGTAACTTCATTTCACAAGGTATTGCTAGCTTTGCACTCTCGGTTTTGCTCTCAATCGATTAAACATAATATTCAAATATATTTACAGAAAAAAACTACTACTCAATTGATTTTGAGAAATTCTTCTGTTTATTCTAGAATACATATATTATGTATATAAGTAGTTCAGTAGGTATTTACAAAAAATATAACCTACATTCGAATGTAACATTTATCATAAAAATAATATCATATCATATACAATTTTTTCACTACATATATTTGCGTTAAAATGATAGCCTTCTTTTGAAGTCACTGAAAGAAATATATATAAAATATCTGTAAAGGTCGTCTGTACACAGTGGTTTTACGGAAAGCTGTTCGTTATGATATGGGACATTAAGACATTAAGCAGTGTATTCTGGCTGTATATAATTTGAGTGCACACAGCATGCATCTTTAGATATACTTACGTTGTACTGGGCTTGAATAAGGCCTGGTGCACACTGGAAGATCAAAATGTAGGAGCTTGATATTTAGTTCTATAGCAAATCTGTACTTAATAATATTATAAATCTGAAGAGTGTGTTTGTTTGAACGCGCTAATCTCAGAAACTAGTGGTCCGATTTGAAAAATACTTTCGGTGTTAGATAGCCCATTTATCGAGGAAGGCTATAAGGCTATATAATATCATCACGCTAGGACCGACAGAAGTGGAGCCACGCATGTGAAACCGCGGGGTGCAGCTAGTGCTTTATAAATGAGATTTTTTTTAAAGAAAAGTAAAACATCGATCACTTGGCGAGGTTCCGGCGCGACGCCTGTTCCCGCCGCGCCAGAGCAATCGAATTTATTCTTCTCTTTTTGTTCGGAATAGATAATATATTTAAATGGTAACCCTGATAGCGGAAACGCGATGTATTCATTCGGTACGGAGCCGCGTTCGTTTCCGGCTGTTGTTCTTGCTTTTTGATTGGCTACGGAGCGGAGTTCGCATTCTGCATTCATATTAATTATTTGCCCCAGTCTATCGGAGTCCGCCAACCGCGCCGCTCGTGTATTTAGTGTTATTATCGGCCGCCTCGGAAGTTATTTACGCGCGCATCGGAGCGTGTCGTCGATTGTTTTACGTGCTGAACACGTAGTAAATTAGTAAAATCGCCCCGCGGAATTGTTAATTGTACTTTTTATTGATATTGGTAATCACGCGCTGACCGCGAGTTTATGTGACAAGTGAGGTGTCATGGCGGCGTCGTGTGCCTGGCAGTAGTGGTGACTATACACATTAGATTGTCTCTTTTCTTTTTATTTTATCTTATGTAATTTAAATTATTCCCGTAATTATAGTTTTTCCTCCCCAAAGGGTACCCTATTGTTTTGACTAATTGACTGACCGACACACCACATATTTATGGAAGCAGCGCACGAGACTTCAGGTATGTACTCACGATGCATTCAACTATTGTATGGTAGCAGAGTAAAATAAATAACATACACTTTTGGTTTTATGTGTCTAAGGTACGAAGAACAAAATTGTATGGTATGGCAGGAGTCAGGACAGAAGGAGGAATATCTAGTTGCCTGAAAAGAAAATATGTACATAGTTCAATAAAAATATCAAAATTGTTATTTTTGTGTTTTATTTTTAAGTTTTTCATTGTGACTTGAATTGAATGTTTTTTCTTTCTTTCCGTCTTCTTTCATGTATGCATGGAAATGAAAATGTAGGTATTGGATTGTTGTTGTACAAAGAATTTGAGCTGCTTATCTTGGAAATGTAGTAATTTTAAAGAAATACAATAATATACATATTATTTTATATTCATCTCATTGTAACCATGCCTTAAGTATGTGTACTTAGCGTTTGTTGAAACAGATATTTCAACCCACTCTCTGTTATTTAAAAACTCTACATTTTATAGTTAAGACATAAAAATACTATTAAACGCAATAATAATATTTTTGAAACAAAATTCATTGTCATTTACGCACCTTCTTATTTTTCGCTCTTTCATTTTAATTAAAAGATAATCCTTTCATTTAATCTATACTAATATTATAAAGCTGAAGTTTTATGTTTGTTTGTTTGAACGCGCTAATCTCAGAAACTACTTGTCCGATTTGAAAAATTCTTCCGGTGTTAGATATATATATCGAGGAAGGCTATATATAATAACGCTAAGACCAACAGGAGCGGAGCCATGCGGGTGAAACCGCATAGCGCAGCTAGTTAAAAGATAATTCTTGGCGCCATTTTTTTATACCAATAGGCTTGTAATAACATAACTATATTTTTTATTTAATTGAAATTAGGAGATGAAAATTTGATTGGAAGAAGCCATCATTACTTTAACTGTACATATTACCACATAATTCTATATACCCATTATTGTATTTATTACGTACCTTGAATTTCAAACAGATTAGTCACTACGCTTTTCACATTTGGAAATTCCCCGAATATATACTCAATTAATACGAAAAGAGACACTTCAGAGGAAAACGAAACTCATGATAAATCGTAACAGTACCCCGCGAATGTTTCCAAGAATCCCGATACTTAATATTATTGAAATATCTCCTTGTTGGAGCTATCATATTAATGCCTTTTTAAGAATTTAGAACGTGATATTCATTAATAGATCTTCGCGAAAAATATAAAATTGAAACCGTAGGTAATCGATATTCATATACATGTACCTACTTGGTATATAATACTTATTATGTATCATAAGGTAAGAATTATCTAAACTTATTTATATAATAAAGGGAAAAGCTTTTTTTTTATTTGTTTGTGTGTTAGGAGTTACTTCAAAAACTATTCGATCGATTTTAAAAATATTTAAAAAGCTTTAAGTTTGCCATGTACGAGTAACATAGAGCGAGCAGATTCAGGATAAGTACAAGGAGACAGCATATTTCTTATAAGTGTAAAAAAAAATAATCCATTCTAATTAGTATCAAATTTACATTCCAAACGAACAATTGTACCGCCTTTCTATTCATCACAAAGAAAAAAACAACTACAAAATATACCGTCTAAAACACAATCGCCCAATTCGCCTCCATTGTGGAAAACCAGATTGATTTTTACAAAACAAACAAACACGTAATTACAGCTATATTTATGCGTATTTACAACTTAATCGGTACGTTGTTTGCGAACGAAATGAGATTTTCCGTCTCCGGGCTAAAAATCAGTGGAATATTCACAGTAACAGATGATAGAGTCAATATTTGCGTATCTACATTTAGATGTATTATCGGTAGGATTACAGCGTTTAACGCTTTTAGGTTTACTTTGTATTTTGTAATTAAATTACTTATAAATATCTATTATAATTGACCACCTCTATGGTATAAAAGTAAGGTTAGAATTCGGGTAACATAGATTATGCTAGATTGGATTTGAAGTGTATTATATATTTTTTTTTTATATTTAGGAACATAAAATTATTATTATGTTAGATCGCAAATGAATTTATCATTTTAGCATGCAGACCTATATTACAACGTCCGGACCCATAAACACACAAATTGTTACGTTTTTTGAATTATTATAAAACCTAATTTTTACAGAGTTTGAACCCGCATCAGTGTCAATAACTAAAAAGCCCTATGAATTAAAAAAAAAATAAACATTAATTTATTTAATGATCAATTGCTTTCCCTTCAATCTTCATGCACAAGAATATTTTTTACGGCATATTTTTTTATCTTTAGGTACTTAATTACAATACCACCTTTAGTTACTAATTACAATAGAGTTTAACCACCCACTCATTAACAGACGAGTCAGACGACCCAAACCTTTGACGTAATAAAGATTTTTACCACAAACATAAAAACCATTAGCCTCCACCGTGAAAGTAATTAGCTGAAAGCATTAATTCTGTTCAAGACATTCATTATTCTAGGTTAAAAGCGTTGAAATAAGCTTGAACTGTTATTTATGTGTCTAACTTTCCCGCGCAAACCTTGTAAGGGTTCGGTTTTACGATAAAATGCAGGCAACAGACTAAATATACCTACCTACTGTTAGTTTATTGTCAGTGTTAATTAACCTAGTTAGCTTTTCCTTTATTTCAAACAATGCAAAAATATTCAGAAAATAAATATCTTTCATAGATACATGTCATGAAATGCAATATATTGAGTTTTTCACGATTCTATAAATTCTTCTAGTAAATTGACAAGAAAATGGTGTATATTCACGAAACAATTTTAAATTTTAACAGCATTTCTCAATAATATCAATCTGCCAAATCTAAAAAAAACAGCTATATATAAATAGCACGTATTAAAAAAATATTTTCTTAGTAAATATTCAAAGGATACTTCAGGATAATTTTATTAATTTAATGCATAAAATAAAAATAAAATACTTTTTCAAACAAAATCGTTGCTTTATTTTCCCATTCCCCAAAAAAATGATATCGTTTGAAGCAATTAACTGGCCAGTCTGATAGCCAAGCATAGCGGTAGGTAGTGCATACAGGGAAGTCTACAAAGGCTACAGGTGACGATCGATGCGTCGCGACACGCCACCACGAACCACCATCGACCACTGACAGCGTCACTGCTTTTATTGTGTGTATCTGTGGTGTGTATGAACGGGGTGCTGTATCGTGAATAGCGGCATTATTGGTTAGTCTGTGGTAAACAAGTCAATTGGCGCCAAAATGACTTCATCGCTTTTGCATTAGGCGGTTGCTGGTTGGTTAGAAGTTAGAACGAATAATTATGTTTTTTTTTATTGCAATACTTAATTTTATATTTTATTAAAGTTAATTTTGATTAATTCTGTTTTTGTTTTAATGCACTTTTTTATAATTATTAAGTATATACGCCTTAAACAATAACGCCTGTTAAATCTCAATGAATCGATTTCCAAGATAATAATTTAGTATCAAACTTGATCTTCAACAATTCATTAGCTGAAACCAAACCAGGCACAGCCGGGGGCACGATCGCACAACTTTAATTGACTTTCCCGATTTTTAATTAGAAAACTGAAGAAAAGATACACTGCAAAGGACGACTTGGGGTGAACTTTGATTTTATATTTCAAGAGGAATTGCCGACGTTGGCTACAGTAATTTCAGTTTTAAGCAAATAATTTCAATGTAAGGGGACACTTCGTCTTGGATCGGGAAAAATCCTATCCTACTATCATACTAAATACTAATATTATAAGTTAATATTATAAGTATAATTATAAGTAAATGCGAAAGTTTGTGAGGATGGACGTGTATGTGTATGTTTGTTACTCTTTCACGCAAACACTACTGAACCGATTACAACGAAAATTAACACAAAAATATTGATGGTAACATGGGTTAGCACATAGGATAGGTTTTATCCCGGAAAGCCCACGGGAACGGGAACTATGCGGGTTTCTCTTTGAAAACGCGGGCGAAGCCCGAAAGCTAGTAACATAATATGCATAATATAGTAAAGTAATACCCGGTATAGTAATAAGTCTTTTTTTTTCAATGGTAATACCACAGATTACTAAATACTAAATAGTACTATGTAGGTATGTATAAGTAAATGCTACAAAAAAATTCTCGACGGCTTGTGATAGTTTGTAACTATGTTTTGAGATAAATTGCTGCATGATACATTGATTACCTACGTCTACATGTGTTAATAATAAATATGGCAATAATTATTTTATATTTATAACTAGTTACTTGCACTGGCTACGCCCGGGTAAACCCATTATAAACAATAAAGTATTTGACTCCTGAATACTCATGTTTTCTGTAAGTGAAATAATTTTCACAGCCAACATAGGTAGGTACTTTACAATATTTCTTTCTTAATGTTTGTATTTGAGATTAAATTTCTAGAATACTATTGTAGATCAACGCATACGTATCCGTAAACTTTTCGTAGAAAATACTAAATACCTACCTACCGCAATACTTAAACCGGAAATTGTACTTATCATTAAAAGAATAAAAAAACGTAAATCTTATTGTGATGATATAAATTATAGGTAATGACTGTGGTAATGATTCTTGCGACAGAATTGAGAATAGGGTAACTCAAATGAGTGTGTACGTACCTAGCACGTATGTTAAGTTAACCTAACATAGTATGAGATACCTACGCACGCGCCCATATAACATTACACTGTTCTATAAAAATTTTTATAATCAAATTATTTTTCCTCACATACGAGACACTACGCAGTAATAAACTTCAGTAATTTGCATATACCGTTAATAACATTAACGTCACTCAGACTCGACTCCGTACGTACGTACTACGTAGTTTTCGCGCCGTACACCCACCTAGCCTTTATCAGTTTTCCACTTTGCACTCAACATCCGCACCGTAAAATCTGTAAACGCAATTAAGTTTAAACTTCACCTAACACATTGCTTCCTGTTGGTAACAAAATTTAAGTGCGTTTCGCGTCATCTTTATAACCTCAAAATTGAGTCTAGTTTCGTGCACGCCAAGGTTGGCGTAGCGTGGCCCGTCTCTCCTTTGTTGTCTAGACTAGACTAAAGGGGAGGGGGATGCATTTTGTTTTATTCGCACTGCGTCTGTGTGTGTATGTGTGTGTTCGATCGATGCGTAACAGGGATGCACTTGGGATCATTGGATTGGATTTTCCTTTTGTTTTATTCATCGCGTCCAGTTAATGGTTGAGAGGTATAACAACCCCTCTGAGTATAGCCAACTATGTTCTCGACGAATTGCTATGAAATGTATGCTCTTTTTTGTGGTAGGTAGGTCTTACACTAAGAATATTATTTTATTACATTTGCAGGTTTTCATCTAGAGGACTACATGTAGTTAAGTGTTAACACAATATTACAATATTAAGCAAAGTGAAGTTGCGATAATTGATAGATTCAAACCACGATATGTCATTATGATGGACCTACGTCCTACACTCATGCGCATATTGAGTTACTATGTACTAGTTACTACGTAGTACCTACATAGTAACTCAATGCATGCGCATTATATTCTATTTCTTTGTTTAAAAGCAGTAGTGGTTAAATTTTCAACTGACTCTTTAATGATTTTTGTTTATTATCCATCACTTCCAATATTCTAAAATATAATGTATGTATAATAAAAAGGATCACATCCTTTATCCTTTTGGGAGTACTATAAAAATTATGCAAATTTTTCACTTACCTAGATAAAAGATTTAAAAAAAGATGGGTAGTATGAATTACTTAATTAAATTTTAATTTTGTTATCAATAGTTAATATTAATAAGTATAATCAATAATGATATATCACTGGATTTTTTAAGGTTAAAAGGTGGTTGTCTGACAAAATCTGTATGTTCCTAGTTATTACAAAATTAATTAGTTGTGCAGTGCGATTTTAACCTCATAATTTAATATTTTTGATACTAAAATTTATTAGATACAAATACTTGCTGCCAACTTTTTACGGTTAACCTAATAAAAATCTTTAAAAAATTCATAAAAAAAAAACAAATACTTTGTGGAATTGAGTAGTGGGATCTTAGGCTATAAATAAGTGAAATTGAAAATAACAAATATTCTGAATACCGCCATCTAGTAGTGAGTATATGTACTGCAAAAATCCTACAGAACTACGTATTTAGTTAGGAACGTGTTCATAAGATGGCGCTTTTATCAAAACAATTTCATGCACTTGCTATACAGCATGCACTAAACGTTAAACTTAAAAATATTAATAGAATGAGAAATAGAACAGTGGGTACCTGATGATCCATGATAATACGATTTATAGAAAATAAAACACATTCTTCATTTCCCATATTATCTTATGTTGTCATCTAATCAACAGAAACTCCAGAATAATTAATGATTTCGGCCTTACTTGTGTAACCTGATTTTATTGCAAGATTTCCCGTAGGCAGCTTTTTGTACAACTGTTCCTTTGTCTTCTGTGATGGACGTATGTATATTTTTTTGTCTGGTGGAGGATAATGCAGTGGATGCCAGGTTAATTCTAACATTGTTGGTGTTGTTTTGTAAACTGCCTTACACGAACGAATGAAACAACCACCGTTTGCTAAGAAATTCATGATGATAAAAATATTGTTTTAGATTTATTTCAATTTTGAAACTATACGAACAAATCCTTCAAACTTCAAATATTTTTAACTGACATTGGATTAAAATTTGAAGGTAAGATTGAATATTTTTTAATTAAGTACAAGTTTTCACAATTGATTTTTTATCACATAGAAGACGATTGTGTTTAAAAAAATAATTATAAAAAGTAATACATATGCACGTAAATTCTTTTTTAAATTGTAATAAACAAGTACCTAATAAACATATTTTGCTAGGTATTTTTATAATGCTTTTGCAGCTGGCAACTGGCAAAAATTTGTGACCGTTTGACGAAATACGAATGACGACTTTGACAGATGAGTGAGTGATGACTTTTAGCGGGTATTGCACCTTGTCGAAGCTAAAAAGTTTAGAAAAATGTTGATATGATTTTTATTTCATTAGAATAATTACATTTTTAATCGTTTAACAGAAAGTGTTTTACTATTAGTGTCTAAAAACTATAACTTGTGAAAATGTCGTTTTCATTCGGTACACCGTCAAGTGCTCCCGCAACCACTGGTTTATCTGGTGGTTTTAATTTTGGAGCAAACAAGTAAGTTCTAAAAAAAGTAACTATTTCAAATTTAGAATTTAGCATTTGCCTAAAAAGTTTTATAATTCTACATAACCTCTTTTCTGCAAACTTATTGATAGTCTTTTGGATTTTGTCAATAAAAAGTCAATGTCACGTTTGTTGCTGTACCTTTATATGCATGTATTTCAATAAATTTGTGACTATTTCAGACCAGCAACTCCCGGTTTCGGGTTAGGAGCTACATCTCAGCCTTCAACTGGTTTGTTTGGCACGCCTGCGACATCGGCGCCTGCGTTTGGCACTACTACACCCGCTTTCGGGTCGTCGTTTGGCGCGACATCAACTGCCCCTACGTTTGGGGCAAGTGCTACACCAGCATTTGGGGCCACAGCGACACCAGCTTTTGGCGCTACTTCAGCAGCACCTGCTTTCGGCGCCACTTCAGCGGCTCCTGCTTTCGGTGCAACATCTACTGCCCCTGCTTTTGGCGCGGCATCAACTGCCCCGACTTTTGGGGCTAGTTCGACACCTGCTTTTGGGGCAACATCAACAGCTCCAGCATTTGGAACAGCAGCTCCCACTTTCGGTGCTAGCTCTGCAGCACCTGCATTTGGTATGTTGTTTATGTTATTATGTTTAAAGTTACTAATTTTTAATAATAAACAATACTGTAGCTTTTTTTTACACAGTACACAGAGATCTTACAATTTTAACAGTAATATGCAATATCCATACTATTACATTTATCACTACATACTACATAGTATAAAACAATGTCACTTCCTGCTGTCTGTCTGTGTTGTCCCTATGTATGCTTAGATCTTTAAAGCTACACAACAAATTTTGATGTGGCTTTCAAAGAAGCTATTAGTAATTTGTTAAGTTTAAAACAAAGCCTGTGAAACAACAGATGGAAAGTACTACTAGTACACTATGTAATTTACTAGCTTTCCGCCCGAGGCTTCGCCCGCTTTGTCTAAAACATAATAAATTATATACTAAAACCTTTCTCTTGAATCGTAGTTTTAAAGATTTAAGCATACATAGGGACATAGGGACAGAGAAAGCGACTTTGTTTTATACTATGTAGTGATAACAAAGTCACAGTCCCAGTCTACCCGTTCCTATGTATGCTTAAATCTTCATAAATATGCTACACTTTTTCATGCATTTTTTATAGATAGAGTGATTCTCAAGGAAGGTTTTACTATATAATTTGTCATATTTTAAATAAAGCTCGTACATTAATAAATAAATCATTGTAATGGGTATAAAACACTACTACATTTTATCATAGGTACAACAACACCAGCATCATTTGGAACTGGATTAGGCACTGGAGGCCTGAACTTTGGAGCTACAACCACTGCTGCTTCTACAGGTAATTTGACTTATCTATACTAATATTATAAAGCTGAAGAGTTTGTTTGCTTCAACGCGCTAATCTCGGGAACTACTGATCCAATTTGAAAAATTATTTCATTGTTAGATAGCCCATTTACCAAGGAAGGATATAGGCTATATATCATCTCGCTAAGACCAACAGGAGTGGAGGACTACGGGTAAAACCGCGGAGCACAGCTAGTTTGTTATAAACTTGCTCAATGATAAAAATATATTTCTAAGTAGCGGCCTGTGGTTTTGAAGCATATCTATAGATGTGTCACAATTACACACACTACATCATTGCTAAGTACAATCAAAAAATTACTAATTAGTTTATTTATTTAACTTGTAAGGTTACAATGAAATATGTTAAGATACAATACAATTTTCAAGACACTTTAACATTCTGTTCATTCTCTTCTTGTTTAATTTTGGCTTGATAAAATTCGAATCTTTGTTTATTTCTACAACAAAAGCTATGTCAAGGTAAGTCCTTGATTAGTAAAGTAAATAAAAAGAAACTGGGTTACTATTTCATTTAAGTAAATTAAAGAGTTTAGCAAACCTACATTAAATATTTATTCTTATTTTGCAGTAAATTTACACTAATTATGAGATATAAATCATAACCCTCCTTTTGCTTTGCCGTAGTCGGGTAATTAGGATTTTTTTCATTTTTATTAGATGATTAATTTCTTAATTGAAATATGACTTATAATAGTAAGAAATAACTGATAGATAAAATTGTATCTAGCGGTCCGCCCCGGCTTCGACCGTGGTACATATTTACGTTTTCTCTATATAAGAACCATCCTCGTACTTCAAGGAATATAATAAAAAAAGAATTATCGAAATTGGTCCACCTGTTCACGCGTGATGACGTGACCAAGGAAAACGGGTTTCATTTTTATATATATAGTTTTAGGTAATTTAATAAACATTATTAGTTTAGAGAAAGATAGGAGAAAGAAAACAAACCTTATTATAAACACATAAACATTTAATTACAGGATTATCATTTGGTACAACCACAACAACAACTGCAGGGCTAGGAGGGCTCGGTAGTTTTGGATTTGGTGCGGCCACCACCGCTCAGTCTGGTTTGGGACTATTTGCGTCTACTACCACTACTAGCAGCAGTTTTGGTGAGTTGATTTATATTAAATATTAATAAAAAAGCTGAAGAGTTTGTTTGTTTGAATGCGCTAATCTCAGGACCAGTAGGTCCAATTTGAATAATTCTTTCAGTTAGATAGCCCATTTATCGAGGAAGGCTAAAGGCTAATATATCATTACGCTAAGACCAACACGAGCGGAAACACGCGGGTGAACCCGCGAAGCGCAGCTAGTATTTATTTTATATTAGGGTGATAAGTTATAATTACCATCATCACTATCACTACATAGTATAAAACAAAGTCGCTTTCTCTGTCCTTATGTCCCTATATATGATTAAATCTTTAAAACTGCATAAGGTATTTTGATGCAGTTTTTTTTAATAGATAGAATGATTCAAGAGGGAGGTTTTAGTATATAATTTACAAGTTTTCTCCCGCTTTGTCTAAAACATAATAAATTATATACTAAAACCTTCCTCTTGATCCTCTATCTATTAAAAAAAAAACGCATTAAAATCCCTTGCGTAGTTTTAGCTATTTAAGCATACATAGGGACATAAGGACAGAGAAAACGACTTTATTTTATACTATGTAGTGATGACTATCTTATTCATTGGAAGTCCAGTGAAGTATGAAATGAACCAAATATTCATACTTGTTCAAAAGACAGAATGTCATTGGATTTAGTCTGTTAATATGATAGTTTAATTTCAATTTTATGGCTTGGAATTGGTGTTAGAAGTAAATTATTAATTCTATTTAGTTTATTCTGAACAATTTGACCCTATTGAAGGTTATGCTATGCACATTTTTGTTGTGTTTATTATAGGCCATTTTTATCTTTATACTCTATTTTTCTGATTATCATATTGCACCTTAATTACTAAGATTTATTTATTCACAGTGCAATGAATCCTAATTCCTCGTTTCCGTACATACCGATAACACAGACGTTTCAAATGCTACCACAAGTAAATGCACTTAGCCCAATCTTACATAATCAAAATATAGACGCAAGCTATACTTTGAAATCGGCAAGAAGGGATTGCTATCCTATGATAACTCCTACGTGTGAGTCTTACTTCCTAATAATTAAAGTAAGAAAAAACCAAATCTGATTATTTTAATATATTAAAAGTAGTTGTTAGCGAATAAGATATTTGAATTTAAGAAAAAAGATGAATCTCTCATTGAAATATAATTTTTTTAGCAGTGTTTGTGTGCTTTCCATTTAAATAAATACAAAATAAAATGTACTGACATACTAATAATACAGCTCAATGATTGTTATGCTTGAAACGAAATATTTTGCAGGTAAAAAAATAGAAACAATTAATGAATTCCAAGGTGAAAATATAGCAATAACAGGTACAGATAATACGCATTTAATTGAAATATTTATAGGTTATTAAATTAATAAAATAATATTAATTTTTAAATTGTTAAAGTCATAGAATGTAATTAGACTTATAAATAAAAAAAGAGCATGTGTGTTGAGCACACCTGTCAGAAGTGAAACTTCTTTGGCAAGATTCAAAGGTATCAAAATCGTGACGTGACGTTATTGCCATGACGCGACCTTAAAATTTAACTCTCAGCGCGCCTAAAGAAGTTTCACTTCAATATAGTATACTGTAAATATTTACAAGTGCATTTAGTGGTGGTATATAAAACCTTAATCCTTTACCAAACCTAATATCCTGTTACCTGGTAGTTTAATCCTGTTTAATATTTAATTTAGAAAGAAATATGTCAATAATTCCTCGTTTCTAAAGACTTATAATTATATCTTTACTAGCTACCGCCCGCGGCTTCGCCCGCGTGGTGTTTTTTCGCAATAAAATGTAGCCTATGTTCTTTCTCAGGGTCTAAAGATTGTCTGTGCCAAATTTCATCAAGATCGGTTGAGAGATTTAAGCGGGAAAGTGTAACAGACAGACAGACAGAGTTACTTTCGCATTTATAATATTAGTAGAGATTTCCTACAAATTCTATATATATATTTAACTTGTATACTTAAATTTAATATTGTTTTTACAGCCACACCAAGTTTGGGATTGGGTGGATCGGTGCCCACGAGCGGTGCCCCTGGTGCTGCTGATGGAAAGAGTGAGTTCTTTGTTAAATTACAAACACACACACTCACTCGTCTTCAATTTTACCACCTCACACTGACGCATTCTCACTCACACACACAAAAGTACACACACACAGAAAGGGGACCCAATTACTGATACTTTTGTTCTGTTGTCGCTATAACAACAAACACTAAAAATAAGAATAAACTAAAGGAAAACTTTTTTTGCTCAATAGTTAATTAAGTTGTAATTTAAGTTGTGAAAACACGATTTTATGCAAGTTTTCGCGCGTTATTGACGCCATCTATTTTCAAATGAAGGAATAATTAATTATTTTCAAGTTCATGCAAAAATACAAAAACGCTGTAAGCTATATAATTATGTACCATGAGCATTAAAATTTGTTGTTTCTAGGTGAACCCCCGAAACAGACTAAACTGCCAAATGAAATAGGTACTACAGTGGAATCCTTCAAGGAGTTTGTTAAGAAGCAAAAATCTCTAAGTTCCGACATCATGAGGGTTTCCATTAAACCATTACAGAAGGTATGTATCAAATAGCATGTAAATAAACAAATAATACTATTTTATTGACAAATGAACAAGTAGGGAGTCTGAATATTTTTTAAAGAATAGAAATCATGAGGCGGGATTCGAACCTGCTTCTCTCTGCTATTCCGGGATCTATCGGCCACGCGTGATCACTAATTTATTCAACACGAGATAGTTCCACACGTGGAAGGTCTCCCCTACTACCAAAAATGTTTGAAATATCTTGAAAATGGGTGCAAGTTTAGAGCGGCAAATAAAAGTCGACCATCCGTTATGAAAGTTATAATTTGAATGAACGACATGACAAATAACAGTTATCAGATTGTCTGACTTGAGTGAAAATTATTCCAATCGAAATGATAAAATTGGATTTGTGTTATAGATAATTAATAATATATACTTGGATTTGTAATTTTGTATATGTATATAATTATATGTCATCGTCATCTGGTTGAATCTGATATTAAACTCAACGTCCTACTTCTTACTAATATTATAAATGCGAAAGTTTGTGAGGGTGTGTGTGTGTGTGTTTGTTACTCGTTCACGCAAATACTACAGAACCGATTACAAAGAAATTTAGCACACATATAGAGGGTAACTTGGATTAACACATAGGATAGGTTTCATACCGGAAATCCCACGGTAACGGGAACTATGCTGGTTTTTCTTTCAAAACGCGGGCGGAGCCGCTGGCGGAAAGCTAGTTTTAATTTTTTGTAGTTATGAATTTAATTTAATTCTGTGTAAATTGTGTAAATAGATGTAAACTGAAAGAGACTATTCTCCACAACACAGGGAATCCTAGTGTGGAGATTAGTGCATTGTACTATCTACAAAATGTTTAAGTAATAATAAAGATTTTTGTATTTTTTTTTTGTATTTTGTAAATAAATATACGGTTTGCAGGTAAGCCGCGAAGCAGAGTGCACGCTCCGCGCAGCCCTATCGCTGTGCGGGGAGACTGCGCGATGCAGGGCGCAGTCCCGACGACTACGAGCCTGCGCTGCCGGAGCCCTAGCCGCGGCTGAGACTGCCACTAGGGAGCCCCTCGGTATGGACACACTATACAGGGTGTAATCGTTAAGTGTGCACAGGCGATTTTTCCGTAACTATTGCAGATATCAAAAAACTTTAATCGAAAGTAGTGAGTAAACTGGCCGTAATAAGTTTTTAGAAATAAAACGGGAAATATCAAAAAAATTATCTTTAAACCCTCCCATAATATGCAATAGTTACGGAATAATCGCTTGTGCACACTTAAGGTGATTGCTACGATCTGTTCCCAGCCAATGTCCCGCTAGATGGCGCTGAATTCTACATTTCTAGTTTATTTGAGTTTTTGCGTAATTGGAAAAGATTAAGGTCGTAGGAATAGTCATGGCGGTTACTGAATATTATATTTTATTGAAATATGTCATATCATTGCCTTAAAATCCACCCAATTCGGTAAAAAAATGCATTATAACATCTGTCATTGCATACAGGGTCGTTTACACACACAGACGTATACAAAAATGATAAAGATTTAAGTCTAGATGGCGTGAATGTAAAACAAGTAGGATTGTTATAAAAATAAAAGTTATATTTGTTGGCGTAAACTATTTTGTTGTAATTTTGGGAAATAAATAATGTCAAAATTGATTACAATAAAACGCAGTTTTATTTTATTACATTACACTATTGTTTTTTTTATCAAAACATGTATTTGAAGTAGCATATACCTATGATATAATATTATGCTAAGAATAATTATTCATACAACAACAAATCTAAAACACTATTTACTATGGAAAAAAACCAGGAAGGTGAAAAAGATATTTACGATTTCGACGCACTCGACTTTTAGTAAAATATAGTAGGTAAAAATTAAACAATGGTAATGTAAATTCTAAACAAACTACTACCAAAATACAATTAGAACAAAAATCATTTGACTTGTTTATTTCACCCAGAGGCCAGAGGCGGCTCGTGACAAAATTGTATAGGTGTTCACTTGAAATAAAACAACGAAAATACAATAGCGTTCGGGATGATTTATTACAAAAAAATGAGCACCACATTTTATAAATGTCTATAACACTAAAAATTACAAAGTACAGGCTATTTCAAAACGAATTCAATGACTAGGTATCAATAATTAGTAAATCACCGAATTTGCATTCGCGAGCGTAGGTATCCATAGTGTTTGTCACTGACGGTCACTGACCTCTATAACTTATAGTTATAGAGGTCAGTGGTGTTTGTTGTGTAAACATGTATGTATTTGAGTAGTTAGTAGCATATTATATTCTGAATTTCTGATCCATGCCTATTCACTCAAAACTAATAACACTAATGATTTGTAACAGTAAATTATTTCAATAGGTAGGTATTTGAACATTTCCCAACAAGACGTAAGAATAATTATTCGTAGGTATACAAGATACAATAACAAATCTAATACACTATTTATTATTTTATTATTTACTAGCGGTCCGCCCCGGCTTCGCCCGTGGTACATGTTTACGTTTTCTCTCCATAAGAAGTAATAGCTAGAGAGCTAGCGCAAAGCTACCTGTATGTATTTGACCAGACCTGGATTTTTGTGTGTTGATTCCCCTAATAATACCTACTATACATGAGATGAGGAGTCACTAAGCCCAGAGTGGTGGACGGGGCGCGCGCTTAGGTAAGACAGGTGGAAATTTTTGGCGAACTTTGAAACCATTTGACCACGTCTGCCATTTTGATATTTGAAAATAGATTATTATTACTATCGGAAAATAACAATGGCAGACCATTATCACGCGGATAACATTCTGGCAGACACTTATGAAAGTGCTGAAAAAAATACAATTTTGAAAGTATTTGACCAGATCTGCCATTCATATATTTTATTTATTAGGGTCTTAAAAACTTATTTTCGAAACGGCAGACATTTTCATTGCGTACAGACTTCAGCAGACAACAAAACTTTACAGACTTCAGCAGTCAACAAGACTTAGCTTCTACATGGTCAGATGTATATATGTATTACGTTCCCTGACCTTACATCAATGATTTACTTTATTAATGTTTTTATGGTCATTTACATTTAATTTTGAAAACTATGGAATAAAATTTATAAATTTGATGATACAAAACTAAATATACATTTGTAAAGAATCTCAAATATAAAGTTGTGTTGCAAATAACAAATCATCATTTAAATATTTAGTTTATTTCTTTATTTAAGAAACAATTAACAATTACAAAACAACATAAAAAAACACGCATGCATTTATTGAAATGTTCATTCATCATCACTATCGTATGGCGTTGTGTGACTCGTCTTCATAATCCATTGAATCGGATTCTGTAAAAGTAAAACGTAAATTATATAATAAAAGAAATGAGTAAAGTCAAAAATAATTATTAAAGAGTTAATCATTATAAACTTACCTAGTAAGGCAATGCCTTTGATGTCGCACGATGCCGCCGCGCCGCCAGTGTAGGTACTTCTGCTGCTAGGGTTGCAACAAATGGGAAATAAAACAATTGTGATTATTACTATTATGATGTAATCATTTATTCATATGTACATTCAAAACAATTGCGATTATTAAATCTGATGTAATTATTTTTTCATAAATATATAATTATTATTAATTACATAATATATTGCACTGTGAAATATTTACGTATCACTTTATTTTTGATGTTCTTAATTGTCTTTTATAAAATTTAAGTGACGCATTCGCATTGGGATCAACAATCCGATAAGAAAAGAATGGAGACAACATATACATAGCTTTGATTTCAATTCTACAGATACAAAATATACAATCTATCTAAAATGATACAACGGATGTTTCCTGCGTTTTCTCGTCAAAATACCGAAACAACGTAATTATTGTATAGTAGTTGGGCGTGAAAGTAAAAAAACAAATGAAAAGTGTTTTCCATATGATTATTTATTAAATTTACGCGATTAAGAATAATTTCAACGATACAATTTAGTAACCGAGAATTCAGAGGATTAAAGAAAATACCTGCCTGATCATTTTATCAAACTCTAAAAGAATTATGGTTATTTCGCATCACTCGGTTTATTAGTTTGGTAATAATTATTAAAGGTA
>CAJQZM010038179.1:9728-38864 GCA_907164665.1 Colias nastes | reverse complement strand
CCCCGACGGTATCGACCCTAAGGTGAGCCTCCAGAACTTTCTAGAACCTTCTAGAATCTACATTTGTCCGTTTGAGCACGACGTTATGACGGTGCCATCCACAACATTGGCTGTAGGGACCGGCCGTGAGATGAGCTACTAGAACATTCTAGAAAATACATGCATGGTCAAAAATTGTGCGTGTTTCTTTCAGATAATCATAATATTTAAACTTTTTTTTTATGTAAGTAGATTTTTCCATTTTTCTGACTCCAAGTCAGTTTGAATCTAATTATGAGGTCTCCTTTTAACTCATTCAAAGACGCAAGTAGAGACGAAAATCTAAAGATATTTCTACTCTAATTAAATTTATTTAGCTCTTAAGTTTTTTAGGTTATGCTAACGAACGTTTACGTTAAAATTTTCATAATATTTTACAAAACAAACAATTTCTACATTTATCTTGTTTAAGGTGGATGCTACGGTCTGTTCCCAGCCAATGTCCCGCTAGATGGCGCTGAATTCTACATTTCTAGTTTATTTGAGTTTTTGCGTAATTGGAAAACCTTAAAGTCGTAGGAATAGTCATGGCGGTTACTGAATATTATATTTTATTGAAATATGTCATATCATTGCCTTAAAATCCACCCAATTCGGTAAAAAAATGCGTTATAACATCTGTCATTGCATACAGGGTCGTTTACACACACAGACGTATACAAAAATGATAAAGATTTAACTCTAGATGGCGTGAATCGTGAAACACAGACGTATACAAAAATGATAAAGATTTAACTCTAGATGGCGTGAATCTAAAACAAGTTTTCCATTTTTCTGTATGGGTAGACAAAACTTAAAAACGCCACCTGCTACGGTTTATATTATGAACGATTAGCTTTCCGCCCGCATTTAAAAAAAACCCGCATAGTTCCCGTTCCCGTGGGATTTCCGGGATAAAACCTATTCAATGTGTCCAAGTTACGTTCTATATGTGTGCTCAATTTCATTGTAATCGGTTCAGTAGTATTTGCGTGAAACACACACATACACATCCTCACAAACTTTCGCATTAGTAGGAAGTAGGATTGTTATAAAAATAAAAGTTATATTTGTTGGTGTAAGTAAACTATTTTATTGTAATTTTGGGAAATAAATAATGTCAAAATTGATTACAATAAAAAGCAGTTTTATTTTATTACATTACACTATTGTTTTTTTTATCAAAACATGTATTTGAAGTACCATATAATATTATGCTGATCCAAGCATTTTCACTCAAAACTAATGATTTGTAAAAGTAAATCATTTCAATATACATTTCATAACCAACAAGTAAGAATAATTATTATTATTCCTACCTACAACAACAAACCTAAAACACTATTTACTATGGGAAAATAACCAGGAAGGTGAAAAACATATTATTATTATTTACGATTTCGACGCACTCGACTTTTAGTAAATTATAGTAGGTAAACATATTATGGTTTTGATTTTTGCTACTAGTATAAGAAAACTGCGTGTTCAATGCACGTCGGGGTCACGCAACTGTGGAAGAAGGAAGGTGAATTCCTCCATCGAATAAGGTGAAGTTTATCAACATACTCGATTGGCCGACCGGCCTCAATGAAGTATGTCGGAAAGTTGTATATTATGTTCTGTGTGACGAAAAAATTTCGCTTGCGCGATTCAGAGCGAGGTGTTGTACAGTATACCTAATGAAGTTTTTCACTTTTTGATTTTACAGCAAATACAAAATAAAAAATATACAATGGATAATATGTAAATTCTAAACAAACTACTACCAAAATACAATTAGAACAAAAATCATTTGACTTGTTGATTTCGGCCGCGGCGACGCGACGCGTAACGTGAACGGAGTAGTGATACCTACTTTGATAAAACAAACTACATAATATTGTTTGTCTGTCTGAAAATTCGGAAAAGCATATTTTGCCAATGTTTGCAAGTTTAATTTTGTGACTACTTTGGTAGTTTACCGATTTATAATAATATTGTATATAATATCGTTGTATATTCAAACACAATAAAATATGATATACTGATTTATCACTGGTTTCAGTGATGAACTGATGAGTCAATGTTAGCCACTATACTTTCGTCATACGTGTGTATGATTGATGTGATTTGCAACGTGGTGATATTTCAGAAAAATCACGGGTCAAATTGTTGTTTTCCCACCGAAAATATAACTGCGTTATAAGAATAACTATACCTACGATAAATTATACATAATACAATATAGTCTCAAATGCATACTAGTGAAATATTTTAATTTGAATCAATAAAATAAAAAAAAATAAAAAATAATAATAATACAAAAATAAATTCACAACACAAGAAAATCCGCGCGCAAATCATAGCGCGTGACAATACGAGCCGACGACGAAGGAGCCTAACAAAAGTACCTACAATCATAGGCGGCTCGTGACAAAATTGTATGGCCGTGTTCACTTGAAATAAAACAACGAAAATAGGTACTTACCATACCTACCAAATTTCATGAAAATTGTTTCAGTAGTTTAGGCGTGATTGAGTAACAGACAGACAGACAGAGTTACTTTCGCATTTATAATATTAGTATGGATTTCAAAACGAATTCAATTATTATTTAGCAATAATTAGAAAATCCCCGAATTTGCATTCGTGATCGTATTCATAGTGTTTGTCTACACTAATATTATAAAGAGGAAAACTTTGTTTGTTTGTTTGATTGTAATGAATAGGCTCATAAACTACTGGACCGATTTTAAAAATTCTTTCACCATTCGAAAGCTACATTATCCACGAGTAATACTTATAAGATAGGTTTTATCCCGGAAATTCTACGGGAACGGGAACGGGAACGAGTTTTTCTTTGAAAACGCGGGCGGAGCCGCCGGGCGGCGGAAAGCTAGTTTATAAATAATAGAGGAGTGGCAACGTCGCGCGCAATTGCTGCTGTCATGCGATGCGCAACGTCGCTTGATTGAACGCTCCGAAAATGGCTATTTTTCCATAGTAAATCTTTTGTTTCACGCGCAGGACTGATTTCTCTTTCACTCTTATTGGATTTCGTATGTAGGCAATGTACTGAATGTTGTTTCATAGGAGCGAAATCGAGAGCGCTCCGTGCTCCGTTTCGCGCGGAAATGAACAAGAGTGTATGTAATGATGTATTTTATTTGTAATGTGTAGTTACTTATTTTATTGATATTAGTATTGTAGTTTTTTACGATAGATTTTAAATAATGAGCAGGTATAACTTTATTATTAATTATTTATGGGAGTTTACTGCACCAGCGCTCCTGAGGACGAGCCGCCAAGGCCGCCGCTGTTCAAAACGCTACCTGCTACGGTTTATTATGAATGATTGTTATAAAAATAAAAGTTATATTTGTTGGCGTAAACTATTTTATTCATCAATTTTGGAAAATAAATAATGTTAAAATTGATTACAATAAAACGCAGTTTTATTTTATTATTACATTACACTATTGTTTTTTTTTTATCAAAACATGTATTTGAGTAGTTAGTAGCATATAATAATTCTGATCCATGCCTATTCACTCAAAACTAATAACACTAATGATTTGTAACAGTAAATTATTTCAATAGGTATTTGAACATTTCATAACCAACAAGTAAGAATAATTCGTATACAAGATACAATAACAAAAATCTAAAACACTATTTATTATTTTATTATATTTTATTATGTGAAAATAACCAGGAAGGTGAAAAACATATTTACGATAACATAGTAAACATAATTATGGTTTTGCTATTAGGTAGTGTCAGGAGAGATTGCGTGTTCAAATCACGTCGGTGTTACCATTGTGGAGAGAGGAAGGTGGAATACCTCCAACGAACAAGCCTACCTACTCGACTGGCCGGCCGTTGAAGCCCTAATAAAAGATGTCGAAAAGTTGTATATGTGTTTTGTATGGAAAAAATTTCGCTTGCGCGATTCAGAACGAGCTGTTATATTTCAATTTTATCTTTTTATACCTGGTAGAACTGGCCGACGAATAAAAAATATCGTATTAGAATAAATTTAAACAATAAATTACGTAACAAAAAAAGGATTGTAACTGAATTAGGTATGTTTGTTTCTGGGCGCACCGTTTTCGACGACGCGACGCGCGACGTAAGCGTATAGGTATAGGTACCTACTTTGCTAAAACAAACTAATAAAATTGTGTGTCTGTCTGAAAATTCGGAAAAGCATATTTTGCAAGTTTGTGATTACTTTGATAGTTTACCGATTTATAATAATTGTAATTGTAATTGTTTATTATATCATTTGCAATGTGGTGAAATTTCATAAAAATCACGGGCCAATTTTTTGTTTTGAATCCCACCGAAAATATAATTGCGTTATTAGAATAATTAATTACTATACCTACCCACGTTCAATTATTACAATATAGTCTCAAATGCATGCTAGAGAAATACATATTGCAATTTGATTCAATTAAAATGCATAGCATACAAAAATAAATTCACAACACAAGAAATTCCGCGCGCAAATCATAGCGCGTGTCAATGAAATCAAGAATGTTATCAAGCCGACGACGACGCCGAACAAAAGTACCTACGACGGACGACCACGCTTCGAGTTGCCAAACAACAATAATGAGTAATAAATTGTTTACAAAAAAAACATAGATTTCTAAGGTTTTAAGTTTTATTTTATTTTATTGTTATTTTTTTTTGAACGATTGGAAATGAAATTACTCAATTATTACACTTAGAACTTTGATTTATTAGAATTATAAGATAACGAACGCGATTCATGCGCACGACATCTAGCGCATCGCCTGTGCGTGACTTTTGCCAAGCAAACGAAAGGCGATGTTTAAACATCGACGCGCTAGATGTCGTGCTTGGCAAAAGTCACGCACACTACTGTAAAAGTGTCGAATTTTGCCGGTATTTCACTGTTGTTTTTCTAAGTAAATAATGTAAGTTACTGATTAAAAAGGTCGATCGCGGACACATTTCATTGTATAGAAGTGATAAAATGATTAGTTTTAAAGAAAGAGTGTCTGTGTTAAGTGTTTAGTCGTGTGCAAAAATGTATGGAGGGACGGTCGGAACATTCACCTTAACTTCTATCGTATTCATGTCCACATATATGTTATCGCGTTTCATTTGATAGATATTTATGCAAACTTTTGTTGTTTTTTACTCTGTTATAAATTATTAAGAGCTTAATGACAACTATTCGAGTAGCATCAGTACATTTCTTTTTTATATCACATTTATTATACTAGTTAGTACCTACAATTCATATTTAAAAATAATTGATATATAATAGACACAATGAATAAAATTAAAAGTCATGCGGTTCTTTTATGTGTTTAATAAATTTGACCTCAATTACCACTAACAGTGCACATTAATTTATTAATTAAGTAGGTACGAATATTCAAACTAACAATTGCCCCTTTTTTTATTTTACTAAGATCAAAATCTTTTTTATTAATTGCGTTATCTTGAAAATAACATAATTAAATTAATCCTTAATTATGATATTACAGCACCATTGATAGGCATCACGGTTATTGAGATATTTATCAATTTAAAAATAATCTATATGTATATCGATTATTATGTAACGTTGGTAAACTTTCCTCTTATTGTATAATCATGTAGGTACCTAATTACCATGCAAGAAGTAACACATAATTGATGCTTAAAATTTTAAATAAAATTAAACAGAATCAATTTTTTTAAATTTAAATATATATAGCAGCTAGAGTTTCCGCCCTTGAAAATAAACACTTGTGTTACGAGTCTAAAAATTTATGGCTTTTGAATTGCGAGTATCTACAATTTACTTTATTTTTCAAGATTTAAGTGTTCGTAATAATAGGTAATGTGGGATGGAATCATGGAACGGAGAATATTAAACTCAAAGATTAATTCATGTAAGACTTCTTATTTACAAGTACGGAAAGTAGTTTCTACAGAGATGAGACAAGAGCTAGATAAAAAATCTATAGTTCATCTTTTAATTAGGTATATGATTCTCTGCTGATCATAATATGACGATTATAAGTATTATAACCCGCTCTTTTAATTAGGTAGGTACCTACAATAAAAAATAGGACCTAGGATAATAAATAACATTTTAAACGACGCAGATGTAGGTATTTACAGTAGGTAGGTATGTCAATGATTACATGAGTTGTATAAATAGGTGGGTACATATACATTGTTGTTTGTGAATTCGTGAGAGGCCGGATGGGAGACTTGGCCGATTAAATGATCAGCAGATATATTATAATATGATGAATCTACTTATTATTTAATAAAGAAGTAGGTAGTTATTGCTTTTTCTTCGCGAATATTACCGAGGCAAAGAAAATAAATAACTAATGTAAACAAATTCAATTATATGGACGATATGAGATATCTATGAGCTGATATTCATCCCACCATTAATAAATCAATGAAATTACAACCAAACATGAGATAATAATAGAAAGTTATATAGTGCACTCAAAGCGGCCGATAACTTTATTCAATTTCATTAGAAGTACCTACTGATATCGAACAGCTGTTTGTTATCGTATTTTATTATGTTTTATGGCAATAAATTAATAAATTGTGCTCTAATTATGAGTTCACGCGAAACTTCTTGTCACAAACACAAACATGTGGTTGCTGGGAAAAGCATTAAATAATTTTTATTTTTAAGCTATTGCATAGCTTCTATCGCGGGCCTTGAGCGCGGGGACCGAATCGAGAAATTCCGTAACGAAAAAACCTCACGCTCCCCACTCCGACGGGCTCGGAGGTGTGGCTTGAAGGCATGCTATGCAATAGCTTTACCGCGGCAGTCCCCGAGTGCCACACGTCTTTTTAATTTTTATAACTACCTAAGTACATAATATCATTATGACATGTAATTAATTAAATTACCAATTAACCTTTGTATTTTAGATGTCGCACTTATAATTTCATTTAGTTATGTAGGTTGGGATGTAATTATGAAATTAAAATTAAGCACTAATATTATTCGTAACCAGTTTAGATTACATCTGATCAGGTTCATACATATCTGGATACAATATACATTGAACTTGCGATAAAATTATACTATCTAGAGGTATAACCTTGTTACGCGAATCACGCATGCGAAAAACGTGACCAATGCAACTGGACAACAAACATTTAATAATATTGTCTTTTGACTAAGTTTACCTAACATGTGTTATTGGCTCTTGATTATAAAGACAAATATTTTACGCTATAGTCGTGCGTATTAGAACTAATAAATTCCGATAAATAGTTAGGTATAGTTATAATCACTGTTAAACAGCTGATATAAATAAGTATGACTTTTAAACAGTTCTAAAATTATTTTGCAAACCCAGTCAAGGTTTAAAAAACACCATCACAAAACAAATAAAAAAAAAACATACATATCAGGGTGAATGTTAAATGGTTAAAAGGTGTCGTGATAACAGAAAATATATCAATAAAAATCACGCTTATGAACTTTTTTTCATTTATAACAGAGTTTATTTCAATTTCTGAATTAGATTATTCTTAATCAAGGCCACCCATAATTTTATCATCATACGAATTTATCTTTGAATTGCACTTGCACATCACTAGCTCTTTTGACAGTTTTTGGTGAAGAAATGAGTACTATCGATTTCAGGTAGGATTTTTTTTTTTTTTTTTTATTTATTTAACATAATATAAATTCTTAGATGATATAATTTACATTGATGCAATCATAAACTCATTCAAGTTTTTCTGTGCACCATAAGCCCACAAACCGCTACATAATCTATGATATTATATAAAAAAGCTAGATACGTTACCCGCTCTCTATTTTGGCAAGAAAAAACTCAGCTAAGTGCCCGAGTTTCACTTAGTCACGCACCATTCAGCGTCGTGGCTGGACGTTCTTTTTATATTTTAATCGGCAGTTGTTATTACGAAGTACATGAGTGAGACATGTATTATGTCTCGTGCGTGAGAGTGAAAGAGAGAACAACTGTATTGGTGATAATGCGTTAGTAAGTAGGTATGTATTAATTACGCTGTTTTTTAGTGCAATGATGTTGGCGTATGCCGCGTCTACTAGTATAATAGAGTCATTGTACATAATATGTTTTAATACTTATTGTTAGTTCTTAATCCTAATGAGGGTACTTAGAAAATTTTTAGTGACGAGCGACATCGGTAATCTTGTACATAAAATTTAATAATATTGTGGATGCAAAATTTAAGGCGTAGGTAGGTATGTTATCGTAATTCAAATGTCGAATATGGAATAATCAATTCGATACTACTTATCTTTTAAGTTTTAAATTATTTGTTTGCAACGACATAAGCGAGTTCCATTATTAAATTGTAATTCTTTACAGGCTCTCGAAGACTACAGGATCGAGAACGGTACGATCGTCGGGTTCCCCGGTGCTAAGCCGTACGACGGCGAGAACATGCTGTACGAAAAGTGCGACATCCTTGTCCCAGCTGCTGTGGAACAGGTCATCCACAAGGAGAACGCTCACAAGATCCAAGCTAAGGTAAGCATAGGGCCAAAGCATAGGGCATAGAGTCTATGTGTATATTGGGTACCTACATTAGTTAATTGTTAATTGTCTATGGCATAGACAATTAACTAAAACCCAATACATAACATTCATAATATTATAACATACAAAAGGGGCCATTTTCAGACCCATGTGAACGAAATATTATAAAAGGATAGAATTTTAGAAACTAGTCAAGATAATATGATAATTATTATAGTGAACACTGTTTGGTTTGCATTGAAATTGTTTACTGAAAGTCATCTTTGATTAGATATGCTTTATCTAATTTCTGAGATACCTACTTTGAGAAACCCTTATTTTTTATTGATTTCATGCGTAGTTAACTAGTCTAATCTAAACTCATAATATAGCGTACTTATTCAATTAAAATATCTAGTTTTAATCACATAGGTGATAGGGGACTTTAAAAATAGATGCAAATTTCACCAAATGACTGCGTTTAACAAAGCAACAGTAATGTTTCTATCTAGAACATCGACTGTAGACACAAGCCCTAATTGGCTAATTTCCAACTTACTTTGTATTTTTAACATAGATCATTGCTCTCGGTCATTGATGTACTTTATAGTAAGTTCAAACAAATGTACAGAAATGAATAATTTGTTACACTATTACAGGTAAAAAGAAGGAATATAAATTATTATAGTTGCCTACATTATATTCTTATCGTACATCATGATTACCTTGCCTATTATGTAAATGATCAATAAATGTAGGATATAATTTGGGACAATTAGCACATGGGAATGTAACTCATATCTTATTAATTACCTTATCTTATATAATTACCATTATGATCAACATTGTACCTTTATTTAACCATAAATTCAACAATAATATAAATTATATATCCTGTAAATTCTATCATTTATTTATTTAGACCGTTTTATATTTAATCCCATTCTACTCCCATTTACCATTTAATTACTTTAAGTACCTACATTATCACCCAATATTCCACCATACAGATAACACAACTATTTTATCAATAAGTTAACCATGTACACTTACCAATTTATATCCCATTATAAAGCTACCCTATCCATTATCAGTCCACAATAATTTACCAATAAATTTATTATCATTAGATAATCGCTGAAGCCGCCAATGGGCCAACAACCCCCGCAGCTGACAAGATCCTCATCGACCGCAACATCCTGGTTATCCCGGACCTGTACATCAACGCGGGTGGTGTGACCGTGTCCTTCTTTGAGTGGCTTAAGAACCTGAATCACGTGTCGTACGGAAGGTTGACCTTCAAGTACGAGAGGGAGTCTAACTACCATCTATTGGGTGAGTAATTTTTTCTATTATTTGATGAAATAATGGTAGGAATGCAGAATGCAGAATATATTGTTTTTGCTGTCTATAGTTTCCACATATTTCATTGAGAAACTTTTAGTATTGTAATCTATTTCTGCTCATACGGACACCCGATAATTATTCCTACCGGAGTTTTAAGATTCATAATTTATTACATAGTCTCCCTCGACTATTCAAACATTTAAAGGGATTTTTTCTAAAATATAGGCGTTATCCAAGACATTTAAACTGTCAATCGGAGTTTTAATCCAAGTCTTGCTATGGTTTTTAACAATATATTTGCTATAATATCCTATAATTATAATATTATTTCACAGAGTCCGTGCAAGAGTCGCTAGAGCGTCGTTTTGGGCGTGTGGGTGGACGCATCCCGGTGACTCCATCGGAATCCTTCCAAAAACGTATCTCTGGTGCCTCCGAGAAGGACATCGTGCACTCCGGTCTTGACTACACCATGGAGCGCTCTGCTAGGGTATTTGTTACTTTATACAGGGTGGCCCGTTTACAATGGTCCAAAAATTTTTTTCAGCTTGAGAGCATCATGAGTAATCATTTAAAACATACTTTAGTTAAGCGAAAACTTATGGTTTAGAAATTATGATTTTTTTTTTTAATAATCCGGAGTTTCAATATTTTAGACACAAAACCACTCTGTTATGAAAACTACTGGACCGAATTGAATGGAGTAGCGAAAGGCGGACGGCATTTCGAAAACCTTTTGTAAAAAATTAACAATATGTTAATTAATATTTATGTTGTTTTATTAAGATTTAAACATAAAAACTAAATAACAAAAAAAACTCAATAAATTGACATTAGAATAAAGTTAAGTTATCTTGTCTGGCAGGTTAAAATTTTATTTCATTCATTTTAAGTTTTATAGCCATGTGAATACTGATTTGTAACGACTTTTATGGCAATAAATGGTTCTTGAATCAAAAATTGGCCGGTCCAAATGATTAAAATTAAATTATGGTAAATTTCGTAATTTTTCGATTTTCATGTGTTAATGTACATGATGTTGTTTTTGAAGATGTTACAATCGAAGGACAACTATTATTTTTTGTGTAAAGAATAACCCTATGTTAAGGTAGTTTTTAGCAGTACCAGCAAAACCTTGGTGGTACATTTTTTTTTCACAGGATTTTTTCGAAAAATCAATATTTTGCCGAAAAATTCAAAAAACTACAGAAAAGGTTAAAATAAAAAAATGCAGTCTAATTATTTACAAAAGATGAGCCTAAAGCGCGATAGGTAGGTTATTGCGCTATACCTATACCAAATTTCATTCAATTCGGTCCAGTAGTTTTCATAACAGAGTGGTTTTGTGTCAAAAATATTGAAACTCCGGATTATTTAAAAAAAAATCATAATTTCTAAACCATAAGTTTTCGCTTAACTAAAGTATGTTTTAAATGATTACTCATGATGCTCTCAAGCTGAAAAAAATTTTTGGACCACTGTAAACGGGCCACCCTGTATATGCTTTCTTAAAAAAATACGATAATACATCTCATCATGCAGATTACAGTTTTGATCGTCATATTTTTTTGTTATTACTAAACTCAAAAACTTCTAACATCCTACGGTAATAATTGTTAATAATAATTCTCCATCTTAACCTAATAATCTATCTCTAACTTATTTCTGAATTTTATGTAGCAAAATATAACTCAATATTTGTATTTTATTTTATATAATAATATGTTATACATTTTTAAATTTATGTGCTTGTTTTAGGCTATCATGAAGACTGCCATGAAGTTCAACCTTGGCTTGGACCTGAGAACGGCGGCGTACGCCAACTCCATCGAGAAGATCTTCACAACTTACGCCGACGCCGGTCTCGCTATCTAATTAATTCTATTCACATTAATACGAATTTCAAGTATTGTCTGCATTTTAAAAACTCCCATTTAGCCCCCTATGCACTTGAGTCATTACTCATAAGACATTATATACACAGTATTGTATTTCTTGAAATCATGGCTTTTATACTTTTTATCTTGTTGTTTATCTTATAAGTAAAAATGTGATTTTCCAACTGTAATGTCTTGGTTTTCGAAATAAATTGTTTTGCCGTTACAATGCGTTTTATTTTAAAATAAATCGATGACATACCTATTTTAAATAATAAAAATAATTCCCAATACACGAAAATCCTTGTCAATTTTTTATCTCAATTATTTTTATACAACTTTAAATTTAAAAGGAAAGGAAGAATGATTTGAAAATATGCAAGGAATGGATGGATGGATGTTGTAACCGATAGTATCGCTTCAAACTAAATGAAGCGATATCAGATATGATTGGTTCTAAAATTACAAACACATTCCTAGTTACACATCCTCGCACAAAAAGGAACGAATAAAATTGTAGCTTGCATGGAACACGAAAAGAAGAGTGACTAAAGTTTTCACACTTGCTATAATATAGTAATATAAATCCAAAAATGTGTGTTGTTGAATTTCTTTTGCAACTGAGCGATTGTTAGCGAGCGAACCATGTAGCAAGTGCTGGTTTATACTTGCAAGCTGCTGTCGGACAGACTGTCAGACATTTCTAAAACCTAAAACTCAACCCAGCTAAAAGCAATGTCATCATCATCGGTAGTCCTTATCTAATTTCGGAAATTGACTGGGGTATCTTGCCAAACATCAAAATCGGTGACGTTGTTATACCTTACAAAACGGTAGTTAGAAACTTAGGTGTGTTATTTGACCAAACCTTGTCATGGTCTCACCATATTCAGGAATTAAGCCGTAGGATCTATGCTGCTTCTGCTACGCTCCGGCGGCTTCGTAACTTCTTGCCTATTCCTACCAAAATTACGCTAGCGCAATCCCTTCTCCTTCCTATACTTGATTACGCAGATGCATGTTTTCCTGATTTATCAGTCGAGCATCTTGATAAACTTGAGCGTCTCCAAAATTTCTGTATTAGATTTATTTTCGGCCTTCGAAAATATGACCACGTTTCTTCTTTCAGGAAAAGGCTCAAGTGGCTCCCTATCCGACTTCGCCGGGATCTACACTATTTGCAACTACTGTTCCGTATCCTTTTTAACCCCTCCGCTCCCTCCTACCTCAAGTCCAATTTTTCCTTCTTGCACAGTGAAAGCTACTCACTTCGCTCTGAGGATAGACTCATCTTGCGTGTTCCAAGCCGACGCACAAATTTTTATGGCAAGTCTTTTGCAGCGATATCAGTCAATTTATGGAACTCTCTGCCATTAAAATATATTCGTCAAGCCCAGACCCCTTCGGGTTTTAAAAAACTTGTGCGACAACATTTTCTTTCCGCTGCTGATCCGGACCAGTAATATCTTTTTAACTTTTTTATTTTTTTTTATTTTATATTTTCATTATGTTTCAATATGTACGTGGTATCTGTATTAGGTATAGATGGTATTCGTATAATAATTTTATCTTATTCAATATTAGTGTGTTTCCTTCTAAGTAGGTATATATTTATTTATGTATATTATATAATATGTAATTGGTATGTATATCTGTTTATTTTATTTATGTATATGTATATTTATATATTGTGTATGTATATGTATAGTATATGTGATATTGTATATGGACATGTATTATTTAAGGTGGATATATTATTATTATTTTTTTTTTTTTTTTTGTTTTCTTGCTATTAATTATTATTTTTTCTGTTCTCGTCCCGCCAATAGTGATCATTTTGCTTGTTTACCTTTTACCGTGGTTGCCTGGAAGAGATCACTATTAAGTGATAAGGCCGCCAAAATAGTTGTACTCTTTTCTATATGTAAGTAGTTCTAAGGTTTCCTATCTGTACAACTATTAAAGAGTTAAATAAATAAATAAATAAATAAAATTTCTTGCGGAAGTTTTCTTGCAGATGGAAACGCGGCCTTATGATAGATTTTTGTGTCTAATGGTGCATTTACACAATCCAGTGAGAAGCGGGGCGAATATCGTATGATCATGACGTGTACAGTGTACACGCTATTCGCCACAGCTATTCGCATTCGCCTTGAGATTGGCGTATTAGTGTTACCAGTTGAAAACCGGTCTGGTTTTTCGGAATTTTCGGACATAATCATAGAGAAGAGTGAAGACGGAATGTTTACGGTGCCGAGTGCGTAAAAATATGACGTCGAATTTCGTGGCGAATGATTAAAAACACAGTTTTAAATCATTCTACTTATTCATTCATTTGATTTTGAATTTAATTCAATTTGGTATTTATGATATAATTAAATTCTTAATATAATATGAGTATTTGTTATAGTACTTTTAGCCAAATTATAATTAAATACAGAAATGTTTCGAATAAGCAAATAGAAACGCAGCCAATTACGTGTATGATGTGTTGTTATAGATGTCACTGTCAAATGAAGCTTCGATAAAGTTATCTTGCGAAAACTAACTATTTTTGATGTGCTCTACCGATTTAACGAAATTTAAAGAAAAATGTTTGCAAAAACTTTGATATTTACTGTTTTAGCACTATTAATTGATGGAATAATTTCGAAAAGTGTAGAGCTAACTTTCGAATTACCTGACAGCGCCGAAGAATGTTTCTATCAAGAAATAGAGAAAAATACCTCAGCTTCCCTAGAATATCAGGTAAATATAACAACAATTATACCAATTAAATACGTCGGTGGTATTTTCCTTGCCCGTATGACTTGAATGTTTGTTATTTATGTGTTATTAAAATAACCTATTTCTTTGATATTTGCTATAAATTTGTTAATTATTATTCCTTTTAGTTGTATGTTTTCTTTTCTATTACATAGGTTATCACAGGAGGTCAGTACGATGTAGATGTAAAAGTTGAGGGTCCCAACAAGCAAATTATTTATCAACAACAGAAGATGCAATATGATTCACACCAATTTACTGCACAACATACAGGTAATATAAGAACCGCTTTCTATTTTCGTGTTGTGTAATTCTCTTAATATTAATGTGATATGTACTTTAAGGTGTATACAAGGTGTGCTTCAGTAATGAGTTTAGTACATTTTCACACAAACTTGTATATATGGAGCTAAATGTTGGACCTGAAACACCACTGCCAGGAGTTGGTGATCATGCAACTGTACTTACACAGGTAATACTAGTGTTTCTGTTGAATTATTGCTTTATTCACATATAGAGATATTGTTGGAACACAAATTATATTGAATAGATGATGTTGATGTTTTATATAATATGTTATTTTGTTAGAATTATTTTACTTTAATTTATTCTAATGTTCATTACAATTGCTTCTTTGTCACACTTTATATGAAAGAAATGTATTGATAAAGCAATTGGATGATATGAATAATTTTTTAATGCTGGATTCTTCAGAAATATGTAATTTTTTTCATTCTTATTGAATTTATAACATAAAATACATTATACAAAGCCACACTTATGTTAGTTTATTGAATTAGTCATAACTTTTGTTACAGAAACTAATTAAAACTGTTATGGTGTATTAAAATTGCTTGTATAAAACTTTTCACCTTGAAAATGCAGTTGCACTAATATTGAGTCATAACTTTACTAATTTTATTTTATTTTTTTCAGCTTGAGGCATCAGCGGAAGAAATCCATTCAGCTTTAAATAGAATTATCGATCACCAAACCCACCATAGGTTAAGAGAAGCCCAGGGTCGTAAGAGAGCTGAAGACCTAAATGAAAGAGTTTTCTGGTGGTCTATCGGTGAAACAGTAGCTATCGTCTGTGTCACATTTGGACAAGTCATGATTCTAAAGAATTTCTTTAGCGATAGACCTACTTTATATAAATGATTAATGAAATAGTGTAATAGCATATTTATTAATATATTTCTTGTGTTAATTCACTATTTGTTTCATTCCTCCCAAGTTTAATTGATTGCAAAAATAGTTATAATATGTATAAAACAAACCAATTTTGTAGGTATTATTACAGTCATCAAAGAGGATTACCTTGATTGGGGCTTGTAAATGCAACTTTTACTCAAACATATTTAGTTAGGCTACTTATCCCTACTTAATTTCAATTAAAGTTATGTTGTAAATATTTCATTGTTTACCTTAATTGCAGCTCTTATCAAAAGCCTGCATAATTGTCTTTCTCATAAACCTGAACTACTGAACTTACAACAAATGCAACAAAATGATTTTTGGTATTTTCTTGTTTGATTTTACTCTAGTACATTCTACATTTAGGAATTAAACACTTTTTTATTTAAATACAACTTAACAACTATACTTTAATACCTGCATACATAATATGTGTTGCTTTAAGCTATAAAAAATAGCAGAACTGAAGTGATCTAATTGATGAAGAGTTCAAATCAGCTGCAGCAGCTCAAATCACAGTATAAGTTTTATTTTAACATAATTTTCGTTCAAAGATATGATCAATCATTTGAAAATAAAACATGTTGTGTTGTTTCATTATTATTTATGTATTTGTGTATAAAATATTAACAATTTCCAATCATTTTCTTAAAATATGTTGTAATAAACTTAAATATTTGAATACAATAAAGCAGAAAACTAATTCTTATTTGAATTATATATGATTTACAAAAGTATTATTCTGCCATTGATAATTAGAAGTTAGGTATTTAGGATGGATCATACATTCACGATACACAAATAATTAAACACAATTAACTAAAAAATAATATAATTTGCAATTGTATATAGAAAAATTTAAAGAAAAGAGTTATTTGACTAAAGATTAGGAGTCAACATTGTTGAATATAAAAATGAACAATTTTTATGACCAAACTTAGAACAAGACTAACAAAGCGAACACTCCATTAACCAAGGCACATGGATAAGCTATAAGTGGCCTTTGTTCTGCATCTCCTGACATAGTCACAAAGAGTCTGCTCGCTGATAAAGCTGACCATATCACTGCTATACCTGATAATGACAAGCCAGCTGTTCCCTCCAAAGAAATAAATATCCCCAGACCTGCTAATGCTACCATTGGTAACATACAATATCCTAATACACTCGCTACACTTAGTAATGTAAATACACCTTCAGTACGACTCATTAGTGACAAAAGAAAATACATTAATATTACAGACATTACAGATAGGCCATACACATAACCAAAATGTGCTTTATTGCCCGACAGAAACAAGCACACAGCTAGAGCCAGACAAAAAGCTATGGGTCCTGCGATATCTGTATCTCTCAGTAAAAAGTTTGCATCATCAGCTTTTGACTGCCCATGGAATGGATTAAGGACAGCTAAAGTTTTCTCCAATATTCTATCAGGGTATATTTCTAATTCATCTAGAAGTGGTGGTTCATCAAACTCTGTTGTGACTGGTGCTGTTTCTCCTGGTATTGGAGCTGGCGTATATAAACTTGGGTTATAATATTGATTGTTATTGGCTGGAGGACTCTGCCCTTGGTCATATGAAAAGTTTTGTTGTTCTGGAGAAAAAGTCTGGAAATCTGAAACATTTCAATAAACATTTTTAGTCTGTATCGATAAAATATTCCGATAAAATAACTGTAACATAAAGCATATTTACCTAAAGTTTGAGCCCCATCTCCAAAAGTGTTTGAAGTATTGAATGAATAGCTTTGATTAACGTCTGGCGGCTGCCATGCATAATCGTTTGTATTTTGAAATCCTGACATGATAGAAAGTTTAATTCGTTTGTCTTGCAGTCAATAATTATTTATACTTTTATCCTTATAAATATTTATGCATCACACATCATTAAAAATTGACAATAATCACTAATCACTGCCGATTTAAGTTTTGAAAATTGAAATTTGACAGTTGACGTAAATTGATACACATCGCACGGCTGACGGCATTGAACAGATGATATTATAGTCCATGACAGAAGTATGAATACAGATAATGAATAGTTGCTTGTAATATGGATTTATGGAAGTTTATGGAAGATTTAAAATGCTTTCAGTTTCTCCTTTTTTTAACCAGTATCATGAGGCTCCCTGTTCACTAGAGCCTTTAACCGGGTTTATTGTTACCTCATGTGCCTATTTTGAAACTGAACAAAATAGGTTAAAAAACTGTCCGTATTGCACACCGTATTGGCTATTTTTCTATGTCGCGGTCAACGTCGTTTTAAAGATCTAAGATACTTTTATTAATAAATTTCTAATGATAAAGAGTAGAATGTAGATACTAGATTACTACACGAAAATAAATTTTCTTCCCTTAGGGAGGTTCTAAAATTAAATACATGCTTGGCTATAATAAGTAACCTTTGTTCTGCATCTGATATCGCCTGACATACTCACAAACTACAAAGTCTGCAATCTGCTAGTGGCTTTGTCGTGAACCACTCTATCTATTAAAAAACCGCAATAAAATCAGTTGTGTAGTTTAAGATCTAAGCATAGGGATAGACAGACTATGTTAGGAGTGATAGACATTATGGTGATTATGCGCTTATGATTAGATGCTTATTGATAGCTTGTAAGAAATAAAACACTTTTTAGATTATGGCATTGATACTTGTATTTCATGGTTACATGGATTGATATTTCGGAATGATTACACATTTCTTCAGTCTAAAAATATTTCTATTAGGAAAATAATAGGGTCCACATTCGCGATTACAATGTATCATGATAATATTGATGTCAATACTTGTGAAATGCTTTAAGAAATTGTTTTGATTCATAGTATACGTATCTGAATAATATTGTATCAAATACATTTCCATAATATACTATCACAAATATTCATATATTAAGTCTAGTAGATAATAATATGTGAATGTGTTACAAAGTTTTATATTAAAAGATTATTGTTTAAAAGTTTTTTAGCTTTCTAACATGTAAACCGCGAAGTTCATGATATATCAATTATCTATAACATGTGTTAAAGTAAAAAATTATGTATTAATTATAGATTTTGAAACAAGATAGTAAGCCGTGAGATATCAACAAAAATATCAAAATAAGTACGTTTCTTCTTTCATTTACTACGTTGTTTTCCTTAACAGCGTTTATATGTTATTATTTTCAGGTACTATACTTATACATCATATTTACCATAATGCACTCACGATCAAATTTTCTAAAGAAAATTAACATTCTAATGTTATAAAAATAACAAACATAACATTGATAAAACATAACTTACACAACTAGAAAATATATTATTAGAATCACCATTACGAATAATACTTATATTTCCATATTTCATACATTTGAATCATCTCGTCGAAATAAAATTGAAATCAAAATCGGAATGGATATATTTCAAATGCATAGCTCTTGTGCGTGTACCCGTCATGTTACATAAATTATTGTGAATTATTATCATTTAATATAATGGCGAGTTGCTATACATAGGCATTATATAAAATTATTATATAAGGACTGGACTGAGGCTCATTATTAAGGACACTATGTGTCACACTCATTCATTTTAATAAAAGTTATTACACTATTTACCTATATAATCTAAGTAGCATTTATATACATTCTAAGTTTGTACATACAGTACACTCATAATTATTAGCCGTGTATAATTATAAAGTTATGAACACACTAATAAAATGGAGATTACAAATTCCAAGCGGAAAAATCATGTTATTGGTTTTAATTTTGAGGTAAAAGAACCAAAATTGAGTCAAATAATATCCACATATATATCACAGATTTCTAAGGAAGAGAATTTTCACACCGTCGTGACCAAAGTCACGGTTGTGAGACTGCAAATATATCCGCGTCTATTACTTGAGTAGGTACATCATTTTACAATTCACTTCCTTCGTTCAAAACATTAATTTTCCTAATACTTATCAAATCTCCCACGCGCAATATTTACTAGCCATCCTAAGCAGTATGGCAAATCGTCTTTAATAAGGTCCTAATTAATTGTAAAAAGTATTCATAAAAACATCGCATAAATAAATAAAAAGCATACAATCTCAAATTACTACCCAGGTATATCATTCAAAAATATAACCCTAAAAATGATCGTTTATCAATTATAAATATAAACACATTTTGGTATTAAACTTGGAAGTAATCACTGACAGTGCAATCGGCACCATTGTTAATACTGCTCTTGGGTTCTCTATTGTTCGAAATGTTGATTCTCTCGTAGCCCGCTGAGGAATCCGATCTGTCAATACTAGAGTTGTTAGTTTGGTTGTGAACTTTCTCGTAAGGCGGATCTTTTTTTGATAGCTCAAAATATTTAACACTTTCATAGTTCGGATCCTTTTTAGACCGAACCGAGTCATACCTCGAGTTGTTGGAGCGAACCGACTCGTATTTTGGATCCTTACACCTCAAGGATTCATAATTAGGATCGTGAGTATTAACACTTTCATAGTTAGGCTCTTTTGGTCTCACCGATTCATAATTGGGGTCGGATTCACTTCCAGTTGTGTAAATGGGGTCATTGGTCATCGATTCATAATTCGGTTCAATGGCCGCTTCATCATTGTTGTTAGGCAAACTGTTGTATTTACCCGATCTCTTATTAACAGTAGAATAAGTCGGTTGTACTTTATAGTTAGAAGCTATTGTTGCGTATGGCGGCGTCGGTGATTGGTTCCTTAAAACTTCGTAATTTGGATCCGAGTCTGACGCATTATTATCTGTTTTCGATATATGTTCGTATCCCGGGTCGCTACTTATTATGCTATTTGGTCCACTATCAGACATAAGATGGTTCACTTTTAATAAATTATTGTTGGTAAAGCTTGATGTTTGTCCGATATTATTGATATCTTTGACAGTTTCGTACCCAGGGTCTTGATTCTGTGAACTCTTTCGTTCTTTTCTCGATATGGTTTCATAGCCGTGATTCACTGACTGTTTTCTATCTATCGTCTCATACCCGGGATCGTCGCCGCGGAACTTTAACGTGCTCTTATCTGTGTCGACATCTTTCACTTTTCTTGTCGCTTCTTCCTTCGCTTTGGTTTTCTTTAAAACTTTCGCATACATTTCTTCGACGTTTCGGGAGGGGCTTTCTGTTGCTCTTTCAGAATTTATACTCGTGTTCGCGTCGGCTGATGAATAGTCGCTGAATCCGGGGCCATCTATGGAATTGTACAGATTATCAGTGTTATTTTCCTTCTGATCTATATCGAAATTTAATTCCTTCGCAACAAGAGGCCGCATCAAGTCACCGGAGCTGAATCGATGTTTTTCCACGGGATAGTTACAACCGTAGAAATCGGAGGAACTGACGCAGCTGTTGTTTCGTTGGTGCTTCTCGTTGAGACTTCTTCTAAGCTTGTCATGATTGAAGTGCAGGTCACCTGGAAATTATAATTTTAATAATTCCATGAATTTTATACACTAGCTTTTTACCTGCAGCGTCAAAGGAAAACCCGGAGGAGTTTTCGGGATAAGAACTATCCTATCTATGTCTATCCAAGTTACTCTCTATGTGTGTGCCAAATTTGATGAAAATCAGTTTAGCAGTTTTTACGTGAAGGAGTAACAAACAAACATACAAATTACAAACTATCCGACTATCGCATTTATAATATTTATAATACTAGAATCCATATTATATAAAGAGATTGAAAATAACCTGCGCTAGAGATGCGATGGTGTTTGGTGTCGGGCGGTGGGGGTAGCGGCGAGTTGGCTTGTCGCTTCTCCGGCTTCGGCGAGCCCAGCGCCCCCGCTGAGTTCGAACATGACGACATTGACGCTGGAAAATGTATATTATTCCGTGAAAATTAAAAAATCCAATCATATTTATACGACAATGACGATCATTTTTTTAATAAACTGCGTAAAATGGATGACACAATCAAGTAATAGTATGAGTTGAAAAGGTCACATTACAAATTTCAGCATAAGAAAATCATTGAAAGATATGATGCGATGAAATAAATAAGTAAGAAAGAAATTATAAGTACGAACCTTGTCGAGAATGTGTTGCATTCGAAGTGGAAGCACCAATTTCAGGTGGTGCGCTTCTCCTGAAAACAAATTAACTGATATTAGTAATCACATCACAGTATAAATAAAAAAAAAATTGATAATTAAGGCATTAAGGCAAATTTTTCCATTATTTGATTCGAGTTTTGAAAAAATTAATCGTTTTTTATTAAACTTAAATTATAAGAAATTCATGATTTTCAATCACTTTTATATTTAATCAATCATATTGGTAAATCAATTATTGTTTCGAACGGATAATGGATTTTCTTCGACCCACAACACGTCGTGACTCGTGAGCGTTATCATTTCAGCACGAAGATGTAGTTCACATTGTGAATATTTTGATATTTTACTGTGTAGCCACTAGCCATGACCCGTCACAACGATCTTAAGTAAATATTTCGCTACTACAAACTAATAAGTCTTACCTGCTATGTATGGCCACTTCATGCGTCACCGTGTTGGCGGCAGGTGCAAGGTGGTGCGTCGACGCAGTGGCGGGGGTCGCGGGGGTCGGCACGGGGTTGGGGGTCCGCCGCGTGCGGGGGTCCGGGATCTGCGCGTACGTGTCCGACCCCTCGCCCACGCTCGCTTCTTCGATCGCTGCGTACATTTCGTCTGGAATGAGAATACAAATGTAAATCGATTTTTTATGTTCTGTTAAATTCCTTTGATTGGCTATTTACATTAACGGTTATAAAAAGTGTTCATTGTACTACAAAAATATTATTATGAGATTCTAGGTAGAATTTTATACCTTTTCATTCATTCATTAAGAATTAAAATGCAAAACAAATTTAAATTTTGAGCAGGGTATTTATAAAAGTATATACATATTTAATAATTTATCCTTACCGGAGTCATCAGAAACGGTGGCATAATGGGGTTGCAATGGAGGCTTGATGCTCTGTGCTCTTATATTACTGAGAGGCTCTCGAACCGATATACTAGTGTAACCCTCTGAAAACAAACACACATATAAATATAATGTAGAGAAAATCTTTCGAATTTTTTACTCAACAATGTTAAATTAAACATCACAATTAACATTCAAATGATAAGAATTCATTACTATAATTCAATTAATTATTGCCAATCACATAATACAGAAAGCATAAGATTTCTAATGATCTTTCTCTATAAAAAACTTGTATGGTAAAACAAAACAATACTATTGTGCAATATGTTTATTCTTTATTTAGGTGTGTACAAAGAAGAATTAATTCATTCATTCAATACTTACTAGCAGAGTCAGTAGAGTCACCGCTAAAGTGCGTAGTTTCTGCCGGCCTGGGCGACGGTGGGGTGATGTAGGGTAACTCTTGGCTCGACGGCAGCTGACCACTTATGGCTACTGATGCTGATATTGGAGCCGATTCTGAAAAATATTATGAAATTTAATTGAAGCTATCGGTTGGCAAGTTTTAAAGTTTGAGACCAAATATTTAGGCGATTATTTTAAGCTATTGCATAGCTTCTATCGCGGGCCTTGAGCGCGGGGACCGAATCGAGAAATTCCGTAACGAAAAAACCTCACGCTCCCCACTCCGACGGGCGGAGGTGTGGCTTGAAGGCATAGCATGCAATAGCTTTACCGCGGCAGTCCCCGAGTGCCACACGTCTTTTTTTATTTAAAGATACACTGGTTAAATTTATAAAAACTACTTTTAATCGAAATAGTTAAAAATACAATGCTAAATAAACAATGTTTTGTAGTTGAGATCGAACCAATACCATTTGACACTTGCCAAGGTCACTAGCTGCATCTATATTCAACAAAAAAACATACTTCAATGACCGAAGCATTATATATTGATAGCTGTCTAAGCATAATAATTTATTTCAATACTTTATTGCATCGTACAACAATGTGTTTGAAATCACCTCCATTTCAATGTATTCACAGCTTTACAATCAATTATGTATTTTATGAAATGATTGTTAACAATACAACGGAAGAAATACACGTTGATAGCTACAATAGAAACACGATTGCTGTAATGATTGTAAAATCTATTATGTTCTCGCGGAACATAAATAATTGGCCTATAAGAGAATAAATAGTAATTGTTTTCTTATAGGATACGTACCAGCCGCGGATGTTGTCGCTTCTCGTTCGTCAATCTGGATTTCCACATCTTCTGGGTCAGTTGTTATTTCTACAGTTCTGAAAAAGAAAAAAAATATTTTTAAGAATTTTTTTCATTCAAATTCTACTCTTCTTCTCTCTTTTTTTTCATTCAAACTAAATATATTTATTAAACGCCTCGTAAAGTTAAGTCCTTAGCGATCTTATATAACAAAAATACACAAGAAAATATCCTTAATTGTTTCGCATCGCATAACTAATCTTAATTAAATGTATCTCATACCTACATCGGCATAGATATTTCTCCACTACAAAGGTTATAAAATACTATCGCCGACAGGACAATAAAATATCAAAAGCGTACTACGTCTCTCTGTCACGACATATTATCATTGCTCCAAGATATCTTTCCCTTAGTTTAGACATTAGGTAATATATGAGCGACCTCAAAATGAAAGGTCAGTAAAGATTTCGTATCTCACAAGAATTTAATATACCTATGTAATATTTATGAATAGTAGTAACTATCCATGTATCATTCAAATATTTCATTAGTAAAAATACAATTTCTACACTATGCCATGCGGTTTCACCTATATTCATTTGAGGAAAAAAATGTAAGTTCATTTTGTCTGCTTTTACAACATAATTTAAAATTTAATAAATTGACTTTCCAATACGAAAATATATTTTCAAGTCAAACAAGCAGTTCCTGAGATTAGTGCGTTCAACGAAACAAACTCCTCAGCTGTATTTCTTGGAAATTGGAGCATAAATATTGTTTGCTGGAATCCATAGAAATACATTTAAATATGCATTACTGATGGAAATTAATGCGAATTATAAATAATGTTATACAATATGAGATACATAATCTGATCGCAGCACATGCATACAATAGAAATAATATGTTATCAATAAAATCATATCTCTGAAAGATATAATCAAGTAGGACTTCAAAATAAACTGAGACAGGAAAAAGTCTTGTATTCTTATTTCTTTTAATTATTCAAAGCGAAAAATAAGTCTTTGCTATTTTTATTGAGTCTATAAGTATTTACGATTCAGATTTAAGAAGAACTTGTAAAAAGTTAACAAAAAGATTTCACTAAGCGACGCGTTTGTAAGGATCGGATGCTATCTGAAAGGATTTTATTGCTTTTAAAAATATCACACACCTTATGTCAATTTAAATATAAATGTTATAGGTAGTTGCATTAGAAATAATTTAACTGTTTCTATGTTAGAGCGGGCAACGCAAACCTTTGAACATTTGCAGAAGTAAGGCCTCAGCAAACGCGTTTTAAGGGATAAGAAAAGTATTGTAAATAAGATCTTACATGTTATGGCTTTCATTCTGCAACTTGGCATATGCATGTTCATACGGGTGATCTCTGCTCGACGACGCAGTTGCGGCAACCTTATTACCTGGAAATTAAAGAAAAAAGATTCATTTCCACTAATTTAATTATCAATTTCAATTGAAATACATAACAGCATTTATCTTGATCAAGTATTCCGACTGTCGGAACTTTGATGAGGCCATTAAATTGTGCTGATAACTATCTAGATAATAATCAGTGATTGGTATCAAAACAAACCATTCATTAGTTACTGCAGTAGCAGTTATAATAACTATTTCAACTTTATTTAGAAACAATTATTTTGTGCACTATAGTCACTATAATGATAACAATATTTTAACAAGAAATTGAATAGACTTCTTTTTCCAGTATTCAGTCCTTGTTAGATGAACTTAATTAAAAGCGCATCCATCAAGTATCACTTTTTGTCATACATTGCCTATGTTAGAATTGCAACTTCTGACATAAATAGAAGAATATATGCTTTCTTACTTCTCCCGATCAGCCCCTTGACTTTAAGTGACTCGGGAATTCACTTTTAAAATGAAGTAAATTCATAAATATCAAAAGTGGCTCTTGAAATTGAAGCCTTCCTTTTCTGAGTCGAGATTCTCAAGTATTAGCTGATTGTAGATAGCGCAAGTTCAGCGACGTCGTATTGTGCACGTAAGCAATGTCGAGTGTATTGGCGGTTTTCTAAGATTGGATTAAAAGTTAAAAATATTATTTTAAATATTAATTTTTTAAAGAATAGAAAAAAATCGATCACGAGGCGGGATTCGAACCCGTCTTTCGCCATTCCGGGGCGACGCCTTGACCATATTATTATTTTACGTAAACATGTAGGTACTTACACTCTAAACTAGGCTACTAACTATCTGAATCATTTTAACCATTATTAAAATTCCCAAAATAGTTAATTTACTATTAGATTATTGAATAAAACATACATTGTTTTAAAAACTAAATTCTTTACAGTTCACATTTACATTTCAATGAAAGTATTTTTCTAATAGGATCATAGAATAGGATTAACATTTCCTACTATTCTTATAAATACTACTTCTTTATTAAATTAGTAAGATTTACCTTCATCCAAGTTGACAGTAGCATATATTTCTGAAGCTGTATCACCACTGTCATGTCTTCCAACTGGCTGTGGGATTTCCGGAAGACTCCTCTGGCTGTTTTGTGTTGATGCCCTGCTTTCAAAATTTAAATCAGTATTTTTATTTATAAAAATATATATTGGCTTTATGGATAGACATGATTAAAAACAGTGAAAATGATGAACATTAAAAGAAGAAATATAAACATGATTTAAAGTAAATCCTGTTGTTTAAAAGAACAACACAATAATTAGTAGATTTTTATATTATTAATATTTGTCATTCATTTTATTTCCACAGACCACAACATATAATGCCTGGAAAACTTCAAAAATCAGTATTTTTAAAAATGAAACAGTGTTTATTTGTATAATAGGTATATAATATTGTTGAATATATTATAGAATATCAACATTTACTAGATATATTACGATAAGTTCAGTAGTATTTGATGATTATTTGTTTCACTATTATATTAAAAGTAAACCTTAAAGTAAACAAATTAAAAATGCTTCAGAAAAAAGCTTTTTCCAACAAACATTTAATACAAATACATGCAATGAAGCACTAAAGTGAAGAGAAAATAATGATTAATCGCCAGGCTAATTTCAGACAGTTCCAATTCAATATATTCATGAGTTACCATATTAATTTAAAATACCCATAGCTTAATAATTATTAAAAAGAACTAATAGCCAATCACTAAAATAATATAATGTAACTGTTCCTTGTAAAATGTGTCATTCCTTTGAATGAATCCTTTAACAAATGACTCTTAGATTAAAGTATGAGTCATGTTCATTGTATTTCATCAAAGGCCAAATTATTTTGCTTTGCACAAAGCAGAAAATTGCCAAAACTATTTTCAACAAATAGAGCCCTTATTGTACTTTTTTTCTTCTTATATTTGCTTATAGTTCGCATAAAACAATGTAAGAAGATTTAAACAACTAATAAAATGAATGTTAATATAGAAGCACCCAAAGCATGAAGGGACAGAAAACTATTAGTAAGGATCACCTGTATGATGAACATAACAGCATTTTCAAACAAGTTAAAATAATATGAAAATTCAAAACAATCGCTACTTGCCATACAGCAAAAAATATAGGATAGTTGTAATATGAAAGCTAAAATCTATGATTATATCCAACAACATCAAGAGGTTAATATTATAACATTCTATGTTAGCCCTTAGGGAGTTAGGTTAAACAATAAGGGCATGCCAGTACTGAGACAAACCGCTTAATAGATGCTGGAGTGGTCGGTGTTGGAGACGGGGCCTCCTCATCCAAATGGATTTTGACCACTCCGGCTGTGCCAACCAACTCACTTCTGTTAAATATAATATATATTTTTAAGGGATATTTAACAACTTGACTTGTATAAAATAATTACTAGTATTGACTTGAAGTAGGTAGTAATAGTTACAAGATATCTCTTATATTTACTACCACAAAACGTTTCCTCTTCATTTTGAATTAAGGAATACGAATATAACAAGTTGTTAACATTTATTATGAATGCACTTAATCAATATGTTGATGTTCAAATATTTTAAGTGTTTAAAAGCCATATTTAATTGTAAAATTACTTACTTCTGATTAGAATTTTTGCAACCGCAAACACAGGCCGATAAAACGGTGACAAGAGTGGCAAGCACTCCGAGGCTTAAAAGAATCTCTATCAAAGTATACATAACAGTTTTTTTCTTAAACAAACACCATATTAATGTGAAATTGATAATATAATATTAAGTCACTCCTTTAAAAAGAAATGATTTAAGCACACAACTTTCTTCCATTTGTAAAGGTATGTAAATGTAGGGCACTATTAACACGACAAACGTTGGTGATACCTAGAGTAAGCCCCACCTTTAGAAAACCTGCATTTAGTACGTAAAACACAATAAAATTGTAGTACAATTACGACTTTTATGTTTAAATTACATTATTCATGTAAGAATTGATCAAATGTAAACTAAATAAATAAAATTTTTAGAGCCCGATTTGACATTTAGAATACACAGACAAGGTAAGTAAAAACTTTCTGTTATTTCTGAACGAAATTGTTTTGTAAGTTGTTTTTCTGCACTTTTTCTGCCTATTGGCCTATACCAAGCCTATACCAATGAAAGGTAAATTAAAATGAGAGAGACTTAGATTTAAAAATCTACATCACAATAATAACTAAAGGATAAGGGAATAGTTACAAAAGCTCATAAAAGTAACTTTTGATAACCAAATCCATATTTTCGAACCAATGCAAACTTAGCACCCCATCAATGGAATTTTGGGTCGAAAATGACCTTGATCGATAGGTCTCCGTTAGGTCCTTTAAGGTCCCACAATTTTTTCGTTAGGTCCCCTTTAGTTTCTTTTTAAATAATTTTTTAAATTTTGGGTTTAAAAAAATACACTTTAGCACCCCATCCATAGAATTTTGGGTCAAAAATGACCTTAATCGATAGGTCTCCGTTAGGTCCTTTAAGGTCCCACAATTTTTTCATTAGGTCCCCTTTAGTTTTTTTATAAATATTTTTTTTTTAATTTTGGGTATAAAAAAATTACACTTTAGCACCTCATCCATAGCAAAATTGGCGAATTTTATCAAAATTGTATTCTTTACCGTTAGGTCAGTATAGGTCCATCATTGAATTTGTTAAATTATTTATTTTATTAAAATTATAAAATAATTAAAACCTGCGCATATCGATAATCGTCGGTTTATCGTTTAGCGATATGATCAAGACAAATAATCGAGTCATGTTTACTCGATCATTGATGTGGCCTCACG
>CAJQZM010038176.1:27784-39353 GCA_907164665.1 Colias nastes | reverse complement strand
GTAAGAGGTGGGCCCATACCATGGCCGGCTAGAAGTCCAGACTTAACCCCCATGGACTTTTACGTATGGGGGCATATGAAGAGTCTGGTGTACAATGAGCCAAACCCGATTCCATCTGTTGATATTTTATGACAAAAAATTATCGATGCAGCCAATAAGATGAGGAACCAATTAACAACTGGGGTGACTACCCCAGTTGTTAATTGGCTCTTGACTAAGAGTACTCTGCGGAAAAGGTTTCGAATATGTGTTCGCAATAGAGGAAGTCATGTTGAGCAGGAACAGTTAAGTTTTTAAGAAAAATAAATTATGACAAAATTTATTCTGATGTTGTACTTTACTAACACTGTCCCATGTTTATCCCCGATTTCTTGGAATCTACGAATGCTACCTGAGGTTATCATACCTTTTTACATAGCTAAGAACATGCACATGTTTTTAAAAACATCTGCAGACACATTTTCATAGAGATTTTTTTCAATATCTTTCTTTAAAACGAGTTAACTAAATTACTTTAATGTTATTATTTTTAGATTAAAAGCCATTTCTTTGAATTGTTTGCAGCGATATGGATTTTTATTGCTGAGAATTATTGTTTAACTCAACCTTTACATAAAAACTCAAAAAAACCCAGACCAAATAAGTAAAATAAAAAATTAAACGCTAAATGCGAAGATAAAGTGGCATTTTCAAGAAAAAAATTAAAATTGCAATAACTCTTCAACGGCTAACTTTTGGATATGGTATTATAAGATCAAATCGGTTTGTTTTGACCCCTACTATACGCTCTTAACAGGAATAGGTCGACTTAACCTGTAACCCTGTATATTTATGAAAAAATAATTACATCAGATTTAATAATCGCAATTGTTTTGAATGTACATATGAATAAATGATTACATCATAATAGTAATAATCACAATTGTTTTATTTCCCATTTGTTGCAACCCTAGCAGCAGAAGTACCTACACTGGCGGCGCGGCGGCATCGTGCGACATCAAAGGCATTGCCTTACTAGGTAAGTTTATAATGATTAACTCTTTAATAATTATTTTTGACTTTACTCATTTCTTTTATTATATAATTTACGTTTTACTTTTACAGAATCCGATTCAATGGATTATGAAGACGAGTCACACAACGCCATACGATAGTGATGATGAATGAACATTTCAATAAATGCATGCGTGTTTTTTTATGTTGTTTTGTAATTGTTAATTGTTTCTTAAATAAAGAAATAAACTAAATATTTAAATGATGATTTGTTATTTGCAACACAACTTTATATTTGAGATTCTTTACAAATGTATATTTAGTTTTGTATCATCAAATTTATAAATTTTATTCCATAGTTTTCAAAATTAAATGTAAATGACCATAAAAACATTAATAAAGTAAATCATTGATGTAAGGTCAGGGAACGTAATACATATATACATCTGACCATGTAGAAGCTAAGTCTTGTTGACTGCTGAAGTCTGTAAAGTTTTGTTGTCTGCTGAAGTCTGTACGCAATGAAAATGTCTGCCGTTTCGAAAATAAGTTTTTAAGACCCTAATAAATAAAATATATGAATGGCAGATCTGGTCAAATACTTTCAAAATTGTATTTTTTTCAGCACTTTCATAAGTGTCTGCCAGAATGTTATCCGCGTGATAATGGTCTGCCATTGTTATTTTCCGATAGTAATAATAATCTATTTTCAAATATCAAAATGGCAGACGTGGTCAAATGGTTTCAAAGTTCGCCAAAAATTTCCACCTGTCTTACCTAAGCGCGCGCCCCGTCCACCACTCTGGGCTTAGTGACTCCTCATCTCATGTATAGTAGGTATTATTAGGGGAATCAACACACAAAAATCCAGGTCTGGTCAAATACATACAGGTAGCTTTGCGCTAGCTCTCTAGCTATTACTTCTTATGGAGAGAAAACGTAAACATGTACCACGGGCGAAGCCGGGGCGGACCGCTAGTAAATAATAAAATAATAAATAGTGTATTAGATTTGTTATTGTATCTTGTATACCTACGAATAATTATTCTTACGTCTTGTTGGGAAATGTTCAAATACCTACCTATTGAAATAATTTACTGTTACAAATCATTAGTGTTATTAGTTTTGAGTGAATAGGCATGGATCAGAAATTCAGAATATAATATGCTACTAACTACTCAAATACATACATGTTTACACAACAAACACCACTGACCTCTATAACTATAAGTTATAGAGGTCAGTGACCGTCAGTGACAAACACTATGGATACCTACGCTCGCGAATGCAAATTCGGTGATTTACTAATTATTGATACCTAGTCATTGAATTCGTTTTGAAATAGCCTGTACTTTGTAATTTTTAGTGTTATAGACATTTATAAAATGTGGTGCTCATTTTTTTGTAATAAATCATCCCGAACGCTATTGTATTTTCGTTGTTTTATTTCAAGTGAACACCTATACAATTTTGTCACGAGCCGCCTCTGGCCTCTGGGTGAAATAAACAAGTCAAATGATTTTTGTTCTAATTGTATTTTGGTAGTAGTTTGTTTAGAATTTACATTACCATTGTTTAATTTTTACCTACTATATTTTACTAAAAGTCGAGTGCGTCGAAATCGTAAATATCTTTTTCACCTTCCTGGTTTTTTTCCATAGTAAATAGTGTTTTAGATTTGTTGTTGTATGAATAATTATTCTTAGCATAATATTATATCATAGGTATATGCTACTTCAAATACATGTTTTGATAAAAAAAACAATAGTGTAATGTAATAAAATAAAACTGCGTTTTATTGTAATCAATTTTGACATTATTTATTTCCCAAAATTACAACAAAATAGTTTACGCCAACAAATATAACTTTTATTTTTATAACAATCCTACTTGTTTTACATTCACGCCATCTAGACTTAAATCTTTATCATTTTTGTATACGTCTGTGTGTGTAAACGACCCTGTATGCAATGACAGATGTTATAATGCATTTTTTTACCGAATTGGGTGGATTTTAAGGCAATGATATGACATATTTCAATAAAATATAATATTCAGTAACCGCCATGACTATTCCTACGACCTTAATCTTTTCCAATTACGCAAAAACTCAAATAAACTAGAAATGTAGAATTCAGCGCCATCTAGCGGGACATTGGCTGGGAACAGATCGTAGCAATCACCTTAAACCTAAAATGATTTCATTTTATAGGGTATTTCCCTTTAGTTATTGAAAGCCAATAATATTACATTGTACAAAACAATTATTTCACGCATACAACGGAAGCTGTGTGTGAAATAATGATAAGTCATTTTACCCAGAATAGATACTAAACACAGTCATTTGTATAGTTTAGACCTAAAATAGAAATGTAGAGCGCTTAACCATCTGTAAAGTTGTAAATGCATAATACGTACCTAGATACAAACTCATAGTTTTATTTTATAACTAGCGACCCGCCCCGGCTTCGCACGGGTGCATTGCTGATACTAAATACACTACAGAAAAACTGTGAACGTTGTAGGTATATAAAAACATAGCGGCCCGCAGCGATAGCCGGGCGGCCGGCCGGTACCGCCGGAAACGCTACGTCCCGCAATTTTTAAATCTGTAATATCTTCGAAAATATTCACTTAAATCATACGGTGTAAAGGGCCATATAGATCTATATTAAATGAACAATGTATTCAAGGTATTTAATTGGTTAAGGATTAATGCTGTATTGGTTAAAATCGCTTCGAAAATTAGCCATTATTTGTCGTAAAAAGTAAATGACAAAAAAAAGTTATTGTGGGTTATCCATAAGAGATAGACATATACCATCGCGGACTTTTCTGTAGACCGTTTCAATGTGTATAATACTTAGTACATTATTTTGATAAAACTCGTAGGGTTCAGCCTGCGTTTGTAATGTAAGCGGAAAAAATGTAATTTTTTACGACATCACATTAGAAACCTCAAAAATAACAGTACTTCTCCACTATTTGATGGATGTTATTATACATATAAACCTTCCTCTTGAATCACTCTATCTATTAAAAAAAACCGCATCAAAATCCGTTGCGTAGTTTCAAAGATTTAAGCGTACAAAGGGACATAGGGACATAGGGACATAGGGACAGGGAAAGCGACTTTGTTTTATACTATGTAGTGAAGTGTAGTTTTAAAAAGAGTAGTCACGCACATTTTTATAAATGGCTTCAAATTTAGATGAATAGAAAAATATAAGAAGGAATACATAATTCATCCCGATGACCAATCAAGAAATGTAATGTTATACCTAAACTAACTTTACTGATTTCGTCTTAAATTTACAATTAAATCGATCAATTTATTTACAAAAATATGACGAATTCTCGACACTGATAATCGAATATTAAACTCATAAAAACGGAGCACCTATTAATTTTATAAGAGATGCAATTAAAGCTCGTTTAACAAATTGCATCCACGTGAACTAATCCGTGCAATCCGTCGAGAACTTTCCAGACGGATTGATCCTTCCAACGATAACCAGATGCTGATAATCCCTTATCCATTGATTTACTAATTAGAATACTTATGATATTTAAATCATCAGCATTTATGATCCTACAAACACGTTTAAAAAAGGAGGTACTTATAGGTATTATATGAATGAATGCAGTTTACATCGAAATTTAAAGGGGACAACAATATAGACAATTGTGATATAGATTTAAATAAATTATGCGGAGTTTTGTGTACAATGGGATGCTTTTTAATCGCAACCTACGAAAAAAGTACAATAAACGTAACACGTTTTAAAGCTGAGGCACATCATACCTTACAAAAGAGAGAATGTAAATAAAAATAGGAACGTTTGTTGAACCATTATTAAAACTAGTAATACATAACAAGTTATTTTACAACAATGAAAAACTATACGAGCTAAGTAACAGGCTAACACAATATTAATAGTGAAATCACCACATCACAAAGGTTCAAACAATCGATCAATATCCTATAAACTGCCTGGAAAGCCAATCCGTTACATACCAAAGCGCAAACGCAATAAACAAACTAGTATGGCTTTACTATTACCGCAGGCTATTTGCGGAGCAAGGGCTGCGCGGGCGCACGTGCGCCGCTTCCGCACACAATTGCATACGATTCCACCACTTTATCATATACTAGCTGTGCTCCGCGGTTTCACCCGCATTGTTCCGTTCCTGTTAGTCTTAGCGTGATGACATAAGGCCTATAGCCTTTCTCGATAAATGGGCTATCTAACACCGAAAGAATTTTTCAAATCGGACCCGTAGTTCCTGAGATTAGCAAACAAACCAACTCTTCAGCTTTATAATATTAGTACAGATGTATATGACGCTGTGTGGGTGAGATTTATGGTCAGATTACAAAACGAGTCTGGCCGGGAGGCAATCTATTGTGGTTTGTATCTAGCTGCCCATTTATTCTTCCTATCTTCCAGGCCTTTTTATACGGAAGCCACGTCACGTAGCTGATGCTTGATTAAGTGGGACCAACCGCATTCTCGGTTTCAGAAAGTTTATATTTAATTTATTGTACGTCTGAGAATTTAATTTAATTTTCAGGTTAGCGAAAATTTAATGAAATTTATTTCAAATGCTTTTTATAGAGTATACGAAGCACGATGCAGATAGTGCGGGTATTTAAGTAAATTCACACAAGTTTAAAAGTTTCAAAAATGTATGCTCTGCAATTATTTCAGGCTACAATCCGCTAAACTTACGAATCATTAAATTTTTATTGAGGTTTGTTCTAAGTGATGGGAATGTTAGTAATATTAAAGTATTAACTTAACATGTTTACATATGAGGCCCCAGCGGGTGCTGGTGACTCACAGTTCCCACTATTCATAACCTAACTGTAAAAATAATTAAAACACTTAACATTTGTATGTACATAGTATTCTCAAATAGATTTTATACTAACATGGTCTCTACATATTTACAAAAATTTCAAAGTATTATTTTGTAAACTCATTATACATTTTAAATTGTATTCTGGATATGGTTTTTTACATAATTAATTATTGCCAAATTAATTACCCATTCCGACAGTCCATCCGCAAAGTATTTATACATAATTATAAGTATAACTTGCGGAAAGAAACCTTAGGTCCTTAAATAGATACGGTTTGTCAATCTGAACGAAGGTATCCTGCGGGTAAATTGTAATTATTGTTGAACAATATTTGTGGAAATATTCCTATAATTAATTTAAAATATCCCAAGGATTTAGGCTATTATCGGTCAATATGGTCATCGATGATGATTTTAGTCATTTTTTTTTGGAACAGATGTTCCGAAGTGTAGCTATTCCAATTTAATTAATATGATGTATTGGCTAGCAGTGCCTTGGGTGCCTTTGCTTCATCTTAATTTCACTTGCTTTCCTCTCTGCTTCGTGCAACCCGAGACATACTTAATACATAAACAGACACATTCTAATTAACAAATCTGTCCCCTTGCCATTAAATCTATTTCTAGAAACACTCGAGAACAAAGAGGCCTGACAAACCAATTACTATCATTTATGAAAGACGTATTATGTATCCTCTCGAGCTCACCTTTCCACCAATACTGAGTCACCGACTGTTGACCCACGTGAACGAACAAAACGCTGTCTGTGTGCGTGCTGCGTACAGACAGGGTGACTCGTGTATTTGTGTTTGGAATACTGTCTACTTGTCTAGCTTTATGCGATCCTGGTACTTTGGCTGTATTTATAGGAGGAAATCTCTTTAAAGAAAAGCTATACGTGGTTAATATGAAAAGGGCATGCATATTAGTTAATACCTATCTACATTTATCTATTTGTTCATATGTATTCACAAACTAGTAAAAATGATAAGCATAAACTCAAAAACGTAAGTACCTTCTTATGTTAAGCAACCGTGTTATGGCTATATTTAACATTTCACATTGAAAGGAAAGCACCAAAAATAGTAACACTACAAAGAAAAAAAAAAACAAATTGTACATTCATAGGCTATCTAGATGAGATCAATACTTCATTTGAAACATAGTTTGCATACGCGTCAAATTAAAGGGGGACAACCCTTTCGCATTAAATATTGATTTCTTACCCCTTTTCTATGAGCAATGTAACTGAATTAACTACAAATGGACAGTGGGCATTTGCATTTTGCAAAAAGTAATTTGAACGGACCCTAGTCCCTACGTAATTTAGCTCTTTGTTGGGCTGCATTTTGCTTGATTGTAATTTCTCTTTATTGACAAACCGGTGTTGGGCAGTTTAATTTATCTTAACCATGTAAAAGGCTGCCTGATTGAAGATTATTGAAGTAGCAAATGCGAGTGTAGGTACATTAAAATCTACACAATGTAAAAACGTGAAACGCATTAAAATCCTATAAGTACTAAATTGCTCTACACTATGTATTTATCAAATTTTAATTGTGTTTAAAAGAAAGAGCTTTTTCATTACATCATTGATCACCACAGACTTCAATGCACCAAATGCAATTTTTATTTACGGACATCCTATATCCATAAACCTCCACATCTCCATACACTGGAACAAATAATTTTATCAGCCAATTGTTCCAAGAATACACATGAACCTAATCACTTCGTCACCAATTGAATATGTTAGCGAAATCAGAACGTGACTGACTCACTCGAACACTGGCTGTTAAATATCCTATTTATGCTAATTTTGTACTGTACTAACCTAGCTACAATGCAGCCATAACTTAGGAATTATATTCTCGATAAATCACTACTTAGTAGTAATAGTTCTAGTATACGCGAAGTATTTATTAGACGCGAGACAAACCTTTGATCTTAATATCAGTGGTTCTTGTTCAGGTCAAAGTCGGATAGTTAATTTCTCCTTACTCCTTAGTTATAGTTTGTTTCGATCGATTGACTACATAACTATAATAAAAGTATAAATACGAATATGAAAGCAATACTTGAATTAAGTATTCACTTTTGTTATGCTTTTCCATAAATATGTCAATATGAAAAACCATAACATCCTAAACAATTATCTACGAGGCTGTCTTATTAACAACCAAAAGGTGGTCATTATTTACTACCAGCTGGTTGTTATGTGATAAATTATTCGAAACAAACCAAGCAACAACAAATTGTACCAACTGCAGAAATACCTTAATAGTTAGTACCATCCTAAGTAACTACATATGAATTTTAAACTATCGACGGAACCAAATATAAAAATTTCCATCTTAATTGTTCTATGCATCAGCATCATCTGATTTCTAGGAATGACTACTATAATATGCATGTGGGGTGCGTGATAATGGATATTAATTACACTAGGTACAGTACCTTTGGGTGATGCACAAATAACCACACACTCACAGTTTTAACGTTTATTACTCCACATAGAAGGAGAGAGACAATTATCAGATACAAGCAACACTTTGGGCATGAAAATACAAGAACAAAAAAGACACTGACTAGATGCGCATTCGGTAACTAAGATCGAACTGTTAGTAATTTTACAATGTGAAGAAACTTGAAAAAGTATTCCGATCTACCCGCTGGGATCGTGATAATTTAGTCGCGGCACGCATACTACGCAAATACCGCGACTATGTCATGAAATAATAAATATTATAATTATTTTGTATAAGTGTAATGCATGTCTGTATTTCTTGTGTTTTTGTGTAATGAATGTTTGTGTTATAATTAAATACGAATATAAATATGAAATAAAATATTTAGATACTTGTTGTGTGTAATATACAGGGTGTCCCACTGTTGGTATACTAAGCTCAAAGGAGGTTATAGTTTTGTATACGCTGAGTACGTAAAAAATACTTATAAAATTCCAGACGCATTTTTTTTTCAAATAGATGAATTCTTAAAACTCTATTTGTACACCCATAACAAGCACCCCGCCCAACTTTGCCACCAGCACGTGGGCTATCGTTTAAGATTATGTTTTCATAGACAAAATGCTCACATTAGAGAAGCGGTATATGCCGGTTGCGCGAAGCTAGAGAAGAAAACATGGATTTTCGGGAAAAATTTAGCAAAAAAATTTTGACGTAATTTTGTTGTTTAAGTATTTTTTACGTGATCAGTGTATGCAAAACTACAAGTCCCTTCGCGCTTAGTATACCAATAGTGGGACACCCTGTATACGTATGATAAAATACATACACTAAAATATTGTGTGTTAGCCACATCACTCCCCTCCAGAGACCGGGTTAAGGGCGATAAAAGTCTGGAAAGTGAACTCTCCTCCCAGAGCGAGTGGTATATGCCACGGGAGCACTGGGAAGAGGTAGGGGAGGACTGGGAGGTGGAAGAGCGGGAGCGGGAGAAGGAAGGATTTCAGTAGGAGGCGATAGTAAGTAGGCTGGCTTAAGGCGGTCTATGCTTACCGTCGTTGACTTCCCTTTTAATTTAATTTTGAAGAATTTTTTATCTCTAGAAATGACCTCATATGGTCCTGTATATGCGGGTTGTAAGGAGCCACGCAGTGCGTCTTCCCTAAGAAATACGTGACTACATGTGGCTAAGTCTTTGTAAATGAATATTTTTCTCTTGCCATGATGTTGTGTTGGTACAGGACGAATATTCCTTGCGAAATTCGTTAACCGAGCTGATAAGTCGGTGATATCGGTAGTATAAGACGAAGTGTCGTGACCAAAAAATTCACCTGGTATACGAAGTGGTTCACCGAAAACCAGCTCGGCTGAGGAAGAGTGCAGATCCTCTTTCACAGCACTTCTTATACCGAGAAGTACGAGAGGTAATGTTTCCACCCAATTTGCGTCAGCGTGACAGGTGATTGCTGCTTTCAATTGTCTGTGGAAGCGCTCCACCAAGCCGTTGCACTGCGGGTGATATGCCGTTGTCTTACGGTGATCGAAGCCGATAGACTTAGCGAGCTGCTGGAATAGGGCCGATTGAAATTGTGCACCGCGGTCTGTAACGACGTCGGTTGGACAACCATAACGGGCTACCCAGCAGGACACAAAAGCTTTTGCGACAGTTTCTGCGGTGATGTCGGTAAGTGGTACAGCTTCCGGCCATCGCGTGAAGCGATCGACGGCTGTTAGGCAATACCGATAATCACCGCAAGGTGGTAAAGGGCCGATTAAGTCTATATGGACATGTTTGAATCGCGCTGAAGGTAAAGCGAGCGTACCAATAGGTGACGCGACATGCCTGTTTACCTTCGAGCGCTGACAGGTCAAACATGCCTTAGACCATTCGCGGCAATCCTTCCGCATTAAAGGCCAGACAAACCTCTGTGCAACGAGCTTGGCTGAAGAATTTGCGCCTGGGTGGCTTAATGAGTGCAGACAATTGAAAACCTGCTGACGCAGTTGTGCAGGGACGAAAGGTCTGGGAGTCGGTGTACTGACGTCGCAGTACAGTGGAGTACGACTTCCAGGTACATTCATCCGTTTTAGGCGAAGAGATGATTCGCCTTTGAGATGCGCAGTGAGCTCAGGATCTGAAGCTTGCAACCTTGCCATCTCTTCTAGATCGACCGGCCTCTGCAGTTCACATACGCGCGATAAAGTATCAGCGACGACATTATTTGCACCTGATATATGCTGTATGTCGGTTGTGAACTGCGAGATAAAGTCGATGTGTCTATACTGACGCGGCGTGCAGTTACTTTTCCTCTCGTGGAAAGCGTAACATAACGGCTTGTGGTCAGTATAGATCGTGAAGTGGTTGGCCTCTAGCATGTGTCGGAAATACCGTATGCTCTCGTAGATGGCAAGGAGCTCTCGATCATATGGTGAGTATTTTACCTGTGACGGGCTCAACTTGCGCGAGAAGAATGCGAGCGGCTGCCAATCATCATCCTTAAGCTGTTGTAGGACTCCACCTATCGCTGTATCTGAAGCGTCAGTGACGAGTCCTAATTTAGCTTCGCTGGCAGGATGAGCAAGGAGTGCAGCTTCGCAGAGGCTTTTCTTGCAGGCTTGAAATGATTGCAGCGATTTTCCTTCCATGACCACGGGATGAGAACCTTTAACGGAACCTACAAGCAAGGCGTTTAATGGTGCTTGAATTTGGGCAGCATTGGGCAAGAAACGTCGGTAAAAATTGACCATGCCCAAGAATCTTCGAAGCTCTCGTACAGTTCTTGGGACAGGAAAATCGGCGATGGCTTGTACCTTGCTGTCCAAAGGTTTGGTTCCCTTTTCAGAGATTTCGTAGCCTAGAAATGTTACCTTAGGAGCGCCGAAGACGCACTTGGCTGTGTTTATAAGAACACCATAATCTCTCATACGGGTAAAGAGTTGGCGCAGGTGGTCTTCGTGCTCTTGTGCTGATCTACTGATATCACGTCGGGGTCACCAATTTGTGGGGTGCGTGATAATGGATATTAATTACACTAGGTACAGTACCTTTGGGTGATGCACAAATAACCACACACTCACAGTTTTAACGTTTATTACTCCACATAGAAGGAGAGAGACAATTATCAGATACAAGCAACACTTTGGGCATGAAAATACAAGAACAAAAAAGACACTGACTAGATGCGCATTCAATAGCTAAGATCGAACTGTTAGTAATTTTACAATGTGAAGAAACTTGAAAA
>CAJQZM010038176.1:13099-27774 GCA_907164665.1 Colias nastes | reverse complement strand
ATATAAATATGAAATAAAATATTTAGATACTTGTTGTGTGTAATATATACGTATGATAAAATACATACACTAAAATATTGTGTGTTAGCCACAATGCATATTAGTAATTCTACTAATAGCATCAATTTACCGCATTGGCTATTGACGCAAATGACCTACATTGATACGTAATAAATCCTAATATAGTGCATTATTGACTCATCACTTTCTTATCTGTACCTTGAATATACGTAGTTTCATAACTGCCCTATTCCACCATGTATTCTACATAAATATGATTCCTAACAACTTTTAATTACAAACAATATTTTATCAGGTATATTCTATCTTATAATGTTTTCCAGGTTTTCTTCATAGCACATTTTCTTGTACCACGAAATAAACATCAAAACCAAACATGACGATAATGAGGTTTCCAGTGATAATTACAAATAACTGTGTATCGAGGCCAAAGAGGGAAGTATGTACTCATATAATGTATGATGATTAATGTGACTTATAACGGTACAAGTTTACTACTTATTTATTTACTAGCGATCCGCCCCGGCTTCGCTCGTGAATTCGTGATACATGTTTACGTTTTCTCTCCATAAGAAACATCCTCGTACTTCAAGGAATATTATAAAAAGAATTAACGAAATCGGTTCAGCTGTTCTCGAGCTTTGCGCTTACCAAGACATTTAGCGATTCATTTTTATTATATTTAAGATATAGTCATCTTAACATATGTACATATTTAGTTAAGAAGTTGTTGCCTTTGACGAACGCAGGTCTAAATTCTAATCTCTACAGCTTTTCACACTTCCCAGTCTTTGTTTGTACTGTGACCATTATGTATGTAAAATCTAAATGAGTCGTGATTTAAGTTGTTTAAAAACAAATGTAATGGATTACACAGCTACACTCCAACTTCATTTAAAAATTAATAGATATAATATAGATACATTCTGCTTACACTTGGCTGCTGTCTATCATTTTTATACAAAAGTGAAAATAAGATTTATTTATACAATATCACGCAACACGCTATACCCACGTATATATTTAAGATATAAGATTTATTTATAACTTCTAAGAGTAAAAATAATTAATAAATTTGTATTATTGGTCCTCAGGGTACGCCCTATTGTTATTCTTAGTACGTTCGCAAATATGCATAAAATTACTACGGACTATGTCTTTACTCCTTTTTGCTTACTACGAATCGAATTGTTTTGAATAAGTTAATTATAATTTGTATTTCACAAGTATGCAGTAACTAAATCTTATGATTTATGTCCATAGGTATTTATAGATATAGGTATTAGGTATGAATTTGAATTAAAGCACATGATTTTTTCGTAGAATTAAATAAAGAGGGAGGTAGAGTTACTACTATAATAAGTAACTATCCTAGAATAAAAACATTCGAATTATCAATTAAAATTTTCTCAAAACATCACAAACTTGGATGGACAAAGATCTCGCCATCTCTTTATTTCCAATAAAATATTTTCCATTATCTCTTTCCCTGATATAGATTATAGCAGACTATAGTACATAGAGCAATCTTCTATATAAGACCAAGTAGGTAAGTAGGTACATAATGCCTTACGTCATGAGGCGGGACAAAGACACGACCACATTCCTCGCCAAGGTCGATGCATCCAGCTAGCGAACATCGTATAATCTGTCAATTAAAACTTTCCAGTATTATTGATTTACTGTATCAAAGGTAAGGTCAAATGTTGAACCATATAAATGACTCTAAAATACTCTAATCTATACATATAATTAAATCGTAGGAAAATGAAAATTGTACATTGAATATTTTTTTTAAAGAATACTTGGGGCGTGATCTGCAATAGATACCGAAGCCAAAAATACAGTTTTTAGAATTTTTGCCTGTTTGTCAGTACCTATGTATGTCCGGGCTAATCTCAAAAAGTACTGCATGGATTTACGTATGATATAATGATATCGTATGTTTTACAGTAGCTGAATCCTAGTAGTTATAAGTTTTAAAACTCTACATTTGATTTTGGACAACAGGTAGTTGAAATATTGCACATTCACGCAAAACAGGCGCATGGTTTCGAGTTGTAGCCTGTAGGTGTGCCCGTATTGTTGTCCCAGATAAAACATTTCTGAAAATTTTCACATAAAACTTTTTAAAAAGCTCACTTGTGTTTGAAACTGCATACCTAACTTTATTTAAATACTATTTTCATGTAATTTCCGTAACAATCGCTCAATTTTACAACCGTTTAATGTATTTCGCAGCAGACAATACAAATTTACCTCATATTTATAACAGCGCAGCGGTCGGCAGACTTGCTTTAACGAAACGTGAAAGTATGCAGGCATTTATCGTAAACAAAACCGGGGCCCTTTACTTGTCAACGAGTGCACAACTTGTTTACTTTTCACTCTTTGAAGTACTATAATCGTGTTGAACAATGTTTGTAGAGAACGCCTTTTATAGTTTCTATCGTTACAATTGAAACTTTGCAGTCTAAGCTTTATGACTTCTTAAAAGTTTGTAGCTTTTGCTTTTCTCTTATTTTATATGAGACGTTTCCTATGTTGAGAAATTGCAAAACTGTTTCTTTTACTTCTTTGGTAATTTAAGCTTTGTTAATATAAGTCATGTAGTAGGTAGCAGTAGTATTAGTAGTAAATAGTACCCAAATAGTACCTAATAGATTTTTAGAATTAAGATTGTCGATCTCTATAAGACTAACCTAACCTTAACACACCTATATCTGCTATGCAATTATTTTATGCAAGAAACTCCGCTTATAATACCCACCATACAACATTATCCAGACATGAGAAGAAATTACGATACCGATAGGACATAGACAACAAAAAACCCGTACAACAAGTTGTTTTAATATTCATTCCATAATGGAAAGCAAAAACATTGTATTGAATTGTGCGTCCACTTTCACAGTTTATTAGATACCGCGTAAAGCGTAACGTAGTGAGATTTTATTATTTATATGAGAATTTCTATGGAATAACTTTATTTGGATGGCATTCTTTGTAATAACATTTATTGTTGTTTGTTTCTTTTGTTAGGTACTTGAAGTGGGATTAAAAGTATTTTGATGTAACAAAGGTTTTGGTCGAAATTGCGGTTCGTTAAGCGTCGTTGATTTTACTGGCTGTTTTATTATTTATTTTCTCTTATACAGATATAATAATATTCTATAAATAAAAATAAAGCGACACTACCGGTAAAATTTAATATTTTTCCGTTTCGAAAACAACAGTGAGTGTATTCATGGCCAAACGAAGGGTCAGTAGTCAGTACCTACTACCGACTCCTATGTGATCAATTCTAAAAAACGTTTAATTAATGTTCACGCTTTCATGAACAAATTAAATAATTACTCAACAAAATACCTATTAAATAAATAATAATTGTAATGTACACGATTCTCATACACATAGGTATCACCTTGGTATCACACGTAATAAAAACAAAATAAATTTATCTATAGTGTAATATGCTAAAATAAATCGATTAAATTTAATCTAATCATAATTAATTGATATCACATGGAATTTCTTAAAAATATCCAGTGGCATTAGTAACATTATTTAAATAAAATTAATTTACCGAAATAATCTAAAACAAATCGAATCTAAGTTTAAAAAGATTTAAAAGTTTTTTAGACATAAGTTTCCGCGAACGAAACCACGCGTCAAAACTAGTGCATATAAAACGTAAACCCTTATAAGGTATAATGGTCGAATGTGCCGTATTAATTTCACTTGAAGGCAAAGATTTAAATATATTTATCGAAAGGTTCAATATTTTTCGAGGTCAAGCCTCTTCCGCTGACTCACTAGAGCGCCAAGTCATTTACATTTTATACTAAATCTTGAAAATGTATAAGGAAGTGTTTCTGGGTCATGGGTAATGCTCGAAATTCATGGCTATAATAATATACCTACCTACTTAATATTGTATGTTGGGTTGTGGTGTTGTGATAAATAAAAAGAAATAATAAGAAAGTACTCAGCGTATGCAAAACTATAACCTCCTTTGAGCTTAGTATACCAACAGTGGGACACCCTGTATGATGTGTATGTAAAAATAATGAGAATTTTAATGGAATTTTTGGAAATTATGAAAATTTTTAAAATTATGAAAATTATGAAATTATGAAAATAATGGAATTTATGAAAATTTTTATTGGAAAATAAAATTCGAAAGTTGGAAGACCTTTCAATGGATTAAACTTGATTATTTTTGAACACAAACTTTCAGATTTCAGAAAAAGATATTATACCTAGTTAATATTATTTATTTAGACCATTTTTATGCAAATAGGTTTTAAGTAGTAATTTAAAGAATTTAATAAATTGTGTCTTCCAAAAAAACACTCAAAAATAAAACAACAATAATCTCAGTTGTGTAAGATTATTCTATGTTCTTTGTATTGATTATTTATCAGCAAATAATATCCTGTTTTTATACTACAAATTAGATAATTTACAATGCAAAACTTTAATAGTTACTTAGTTAAATTTAAGCGTTTAACAACATGTATTTCCAGCCTGCGTCAGACAATAATTATACCTTATAAATACCTACCAAAGAGAAATTTACCCACTATTTCCCCATACATTTGAGACTTAGTCATTTTATTTAAGCATGAATTCTCCAAGAATGTGTCATCGGTTACACAAGAGGCGATTTGGAATTGCCTTAACGTTTAGTATTCAGACCACATCTGTTGCCTTGACATGCTATTGTGTTATCATACTTTTCAATACACGTTTTAAAAACCCCTATGTGGTAATTGAGTAAGGTATTTCTAAAGTAAAGTTACGCAAGATATTTTTGTATTGAATTCTAATTTTTGGATAAATAATCAATGAATATAAAAATAAGAATATAAAAAAAACATAAAAGTTACAGAAAATTATACTGTTAAGTTCAAATGAACTTAATTTTGTAGTCTACTTTATTACTTGTTCAGCAAGCTGAGGTGAAGCGATTTTGAGATAATTTTATCTATATACATATAATATATAAAAATAAAACCGGTTTCGCGTTGTCACGGCATCACGTGTGAACGGCTGAACCGATTTCGATAATTCTTTTTTTATTATATTCCTTGAAGTAAGAGGATGGTTCTTATGTACATAAAACGTAAATATGTACCACGAGCGAAGCCGGGGCGGATCGCTAGTATATAATACAAACAAAATTAATTTATAAAAATATTCATGACTGAGTTAGTTCTGGCTTGTTGTTTTTTTTTTAATTACAATTTTTTTAAATTTGGTAATGGCCATGTTTTTTATAAAACCTCTTAAAAATATATCAGGCTACTTATTGACGTCATTGATATTATCATTCATAATGTTATCAATATTTTAATGCAGTCTTATTGATAATGGATAAAGTATGAAACTAAAGCTACCTAGTTTTAAAAATAAGTATTGTTACGTATATATTTAACTATACGACCACACGCATCGCTATTCAAGAATCGAATACTTTCAAGTACAAAAAACTTTGGTACACAAATCCATAAACGGCATACGAAAACCGTAGGTATTGCAACAAGAAACAGCGTGCTTTAATTGAATAAAATTATCGTCTTTATATACGATAATAATCCGGCATAGTAAAACCATGTCAATGTTATAAAGCCGGTACCTATAAGAAATTATTGCAAACTTACCTGGGCGAATTGCTCCCTAATTTCTGCCCTCTCTTCGTCGGTCAATTTCGAATTATCTGCCATTGTCAATCAAGTTTTATCACAATAAAAATCAGCACATCGACGACAACGATGTTAAAGTGCAATTAAATATATTTGCGAATCACTTTACACTTATCACTAATGTAAAAAATTCAAAATGAAACTAAAATCACAGCTCCGTTCACCGAGTTAATTGAAGGATAGGCACAAAAATTACCACTAATGAAATACCACAATACACGTAGGTAAGTAATAAACGCAATACGCGAATACTACGTCCTACGAAAGCAAATCAACTCGGCGAGTTCAACCGTTCAACGACGGAACGACCGAACGAGTCATCGAGGACAATACGTCGGTGTTGCCACTTCGCAGGCTGCAAAATTGAAATTAATTAATATACCGTTCTATGGATATTATAAATTATATGAACGAGTATTGGCCACCATCTATCGTACTATAGTAATTTAATTTAATACATAATTATAAAATTATAAAAAAAATTACTCTGGAATTTCTAATTTTATTTTAAAAGAACTTGCCAGACTAAAATAATTTATCACAAAAAGCTGTGTAGTAAACGCAAGTATTTTTTTTTTATTGAAATAGTATATTTTGTTTACCTTTTTAATTTATTGTTATCTTAATTCTTAATAATAATTGTAATGGTTTAATTATTTTTAGATATATGTGCCATAAACTTATGAAATATAGATGGCGCTTTTATAGAACAAAAAAAATCGCCATCTATTATCACGCTTTGTACAATTATTAAAAAGTTCAGCTACTCGACACTAGATGTCACTATGTACTATTATTTCTATCTAGAAAATTCGAGAATGAGCATATTTTACTTCCGGAAGATATAATCTGGGCTTTTAAACCTATTGGATTATCAAAATTTATTACATTATAGTCTGTACACAACTGAGGAAAACAAATTGTAGACGTGTTGTATAATTGAGAGAAAACATAAAAGCAATAATTAGAAATATTGTATAGTTAGGGTACTGTGTTATACATATAAAAATAAAAATAATATGTTTTAGGTTTTAACTTTTAATTATTTAATATTACAATTTATGAAGGTAAGACAAACTAAAAAAAACAAGGTAATTAAAAAAAATACTATAAGTATTTTCTTCATTTATTGTAGGTTCGTAATTTATTAGAAATAACATTCAATGTGTTTATTAACAATGAGTTAAAAGAACGTTTCCACCAATACAAAAATAGATAATCACATTTGATTTTTTTATTATTAAACTTCAATTCTATCATAAAATAATTACTGCCGAAGGTAAGTACATACTTACTTTGTGAGAAACAATTGATTACCTACATTTACTAAAATTTTACTTTTCTTGCAAATTCGGTCATATAATATCTGCAACGATTTAATTTCTTTTCTTCAATTGAATTGTACAAAAATATAAATCAGATTTAGTATAAAATAAAATGTACACCAAAGGTTGCAAAGCGCTTACTTCTCGAATTTTCTACCTCTGTCTGGAACACCGGCCGTTTAAATACGACGCGTCAGAGCCGGCAAGCGTCAGTTGGTTGAAAACAAACGATTGTGATAGTCACTAGCGACTAGCGAGTTTCTCTGCGATTCACACAATTTGCATTGCTATCTCACAAGTTTTACAACTAGTAATTTATCTAAAAGAAGAAGAAATGGCTCTCCTACCATTCTTGTTGGATTATGAGCTTGAGCGCCCCCGCCGGTTGATGGACCAGCATTTCGGGTTGGGGCTGACGCCGGACGATCTGCTGAGCGTGGTTGCCGGTCCCATGGTGAGCCGGGAGTACTACAGACCCTGGCGCCACTTGGCCGCCGCTACTCGCGATTTGGGCTCCAGCATCAAGAGCGACAAAGACAAATTCCAAGTGAACCTCGATGTTCAGCACTTCGCACCGGAAGAAATAAGCGTTAAGACCGCTGACGGCTACATCGTGGTGGAAGGCAAGCACGAGGAGAAGAAAGACCAGCACGGTTTCATTTCGCGGCAGTTTACCAGGCGGTATGCGCTGCCGGAGGGTTGTACCCCTGAGACGGTGGAGTCGAGGCTGTCTTCAGACGGTGTGCTGACTGTGACTGCCCCAAGGAAAGTGCCCCCTGCAGTGCAAGGGGAACGCAGTGTGCCCATCGCACAAACCGGCCCAGTTCGGAAGGAAGTGAAGGACCAGTCGAACGGAGACAAGGCTGAATAAGTTATTTAAGTCATTCCACTTTTCTCTTTTGTTGTAAGACTGATTTAGTTTTTAATTTCGTTAATAAATTTTTCAATTATCTAAGTACTTGATTGTTTTATTGGTCCCAATGTCTTGAAAAACTTTTGTTTCAAAATAGTATCTAGTTTGTAAATACCCATTTGTACTTTTGATTAAATTTGCTCAGTTTTACATGAATTTATTAAATTCTCATTTAAAAAGATTGAAAAACTTGTATACCTACCGAAATCTTAAAAGACAGTAGAGGCAATTATGTAGGTAGGTATGTACTTGTTTTAAAACCTAGATGATGATTACCGGCTGTATAAAGGTACTTGGTTTTCAGCTATTTAACATTTAATCAATTTCATAATAGCTAGTGGGGTACCTACTTATCATTGACCACACTGCACTATAGAGGTCCTTGAGTAAATAAATGTCATTCTTAATTATCATGCTTATTGTGTTGGCTGTGAGATGCATATTGCCTTCATATTGCATAAAGATTTTTCTCGTTCGAACTGCAGACTTATCCATACTAATATTATAAATGCGAAAGTAACTCTGTCTGTCTGTAATTTGCATGAAATTTGGTATAGAGATATTTTGATACCCGAGAAAGGACATAGGCTACTTTTTACCCCGGGAAATAGTATAGGTTTTATCCCGGAAATCCCACGGGAACGGGAACTATGCGGGTTTTTCTTTGACTGCGCGGGCGAAGCTGCGGGTGGAAAGCTAGTATGTAATAAACCTGTAGAATACTGTTTGTTGTCCGGGTTTCACACAAAAACTGCTGGACTGAGTTTGATGAAACTGTTTTTGTGTTCTAGTTCTCGGCAACATAGGGTCATTGCGCCAGTTCGCGTCCACTTAGTGCAGTTGGAAAGTTTGAAGGAGAAAATAAAAATGTTCCAGAACAAATTTCAACGCAAAATTTATGTAACGTGTTCATTACATAGTCTATTTTAAGATTTACTTTCAATTGTGTTGGAAATATCATGTGGTTTTTATTTATCTAGACAAATAGCAGAATTAGGCGTTTTACCCAGTTCGCGTCCAAAAATTCCAGTTTGCGTCCACCCCTGGACCAGTTCGCGTCCACCAGCTTAGAAAAGGAATTAAGAGTGTATTGGGTGAAATTTATCAGATAAATGCAAATAAAATTTAGATTTTAATAAATTATTTATTTACGAATATAGTTATTTAATAAAAACCGGCCAAATGCGAGTGGGACTCGCACATCGAGGCTTCCGTATTAACCTGTTTTTTTCATATGTTTTAAGTGTAAATGATTATTTTTTCAATGTTTCCCATTTGTGCTATAAGACGTTGCTTCGTACCAAACTTCAAGTGTCTGTATTCACGTAAAGTACCCTGTAGGTTTTGATTTCCTTGCAAATGTCGAAATTTGCGAAAATTTGCAGCATAAACGGCTGTCTTTTATCTTTTGATTGCTTTGGCTTCTAAGTTTGATTTTTTCACTGCTTCAAGGGACCGTAGATTTGAGTATTCAATATAAATTTCAGCTTTATACCTCCACGCGTTACTGAGAAAAAGGGTCTTGACAGAAAGACAGACCGGCAGACGGACATACAGACGGACGGATATCAAAGTGATCCTACAAGGATTCCGGTTTTTCCTTTTGAGGTTCGGAACCCTAAAATCAACATTATTATTAATATAATTCACTGTAAGGAAACTGGAAAAACTTATTTATATTTATCTTCTCATCATCAATAGAACTAAAAATTAACAAAAAACAACGTTACGTTATGTAAATAAATAATAATCAGTTGTATTAAGATTACCTACCTACCCTATTTTTTAGTTTCTAATGAATTAAATTTCTTTTTTCTAATAATAATATATTAAATAATAAAATAATATAATATTTTCTTAACCACAGACTTATTGACTCTCATTCTCAAAGATACTAGTCTCATTCTTAGAATACCCATTTTAAAATGAAAAAATAGCATAAAAATTTGCTAATTTGAATGAAAATTTAAATTATCAACTTGTGGTCTTAGTAAAAAATTTACAATCTATTTTAAATTACATATTTTAACAAACAATTCATTGCTACGTAATGAAAAACAATGTGGACGCAATATGTTCTATTGTTATGCACTATTGCTTCCAGTTTGCGCCCACCGTGGACGCAAAATGGAAGTTGTACAAATTCGGTGTAGTAATTCGCGTCCACCTTATTTTAGCTATTAATTGTAAAAGAAATAAGCTGATTTATAATCCATACTATTCCATGTTTTGTTAGAAAAGTAAAGAAACAGTTACATATTCAAAAAATAAGATACTTACCGTCAAACGCGACGTTGCGCACTATTTTTTTCTCAAAATCCCGCGCGTTTTAGCTCTCTCGTTTAATAGCCAAAATTAAATATTTTTTTTAAATAGGATAGGCGGTGCGCAGGCATATTTTGAATATGTGTGCATGTCTCTTATACATTGAGGTATTATTGGAAATTTTTCTTATTACAATTTTACATAAAGTATACTTATTTTCGTGAATTTTCTAAAAGATATCCGCAAAATGGACGCGAATAGGCAGGTGGACGCGAACAGGCGCAATGACCCTAGGTACTTATAGGTAAGCTTATAGGCTTATTTATTATTATTCATGTTTATTTTGAAAACTGATTTTCGATCTACGCACGCGCGAAGTCGCGAGCACGGCTAGTATTGATATTATGTCTGTGAGCTGTTTATTGTAGGTGCAGAGGGCGTCTAGAGTCTAGACACAATAATGTTATTGATCGAATCGGAGGTTACCTATCTAATAAACCTATGTAGGTACTAGGACCTAGGTATTATATTTTATTTTGTTGCTTTTAATAATATTATTAAACACATTAAATCCGTCGCTAAGTTAAAAGTAACAAAGTATAGGTACCTAATATACGGAACTAGTAGCACAGCTAGTAGTGTGCTTCGCGGTTTCACCCGCGTGGCTCCGTTCCTGTTGGTCTTAGCGTAATGATATATAGCCTTCCCCGATAATTATATTTAATATATCTAACACCTAAAGATTTTTTCAAATCGGACCAGTAGTTCCTGAGATTAGCGCGTTCAAACAAACAAACAAACTCTTCAGCTTAATAATATTAGTAAAGACTAGCGGTCCGCCCCGGCTTCGCCCGTGGTACATATTTCGCAATAAAAGGTAGCCTATGTTCTTTCTCAGGGTCTAAAGATTATCTGTGCCAAATTTCATCAAAATCGGTCCAGTAGTTTATGCGTGAAAACTATACATACATACATACATACATACAAACCTTTCCTCTTTATAATATTAGTATAGATATGGCACAGAAATTCGTCTTTAAAAAATCTAAATCAGTTGTAATAATATCCTAGAGGTACTAAAGTACCTACTAAGGAGCGATTTTTTAATCTCTGGTAAAAACTTATCCGTCCAACAGTAATATAAAAATAACACCCGTAAAAAGTTAATAAACGGGCAATGGAACTTATTTGTGAAATAGTTGTGTAACATTATACCTATTCGAAGAATAAGTTTAAACGATTACAATTATTCAAACCAATGATTGAAAAATCGTGCCTAGTAATTGTAATATTATGTATTGTAATTTGTAAATGTGACTAATACATATTGTAAGTATAAATTATGTTTGTTACTCCGATTTTGATGATACCGTAGCTTAGTTAGTTATGCAGATGAAGAAACAAAATAACTTGATTTTATTATTATAATATACTAGCTGTTGCCCGCAGCTTCGCTTGCGTGGAAAAGATAAATTTTCATGGTATAAGTTTTCATCCCCTATTTTACCCCTATAGGGGATGAATTTTTTAAAATCCTTTCTTAGGGGACGCCTACGTTATGACATCTACCTGCATGCCAAATTTCAGCCCGATACGTCCAGTGGTTTGGGCTGTGCGTTGATAGATCACTATATCAGTCACCTTTGAGTTTTATATATTAGGGTCATTGCGCTGGTTTTCGTCCAGTTATAGGAGTTGCCAACTTTGTGATGCGAAATAAATATTTTGGAGCACCCTTCCTTAAACATATAATATTTTTATTTAGTCCTTATATAGTCTTCTTTAAGATAATATTAAGTGAAAATAAATCATTTTGACATATCTTTTAATTTAAATTATTTTCTGCAAAAGTAGGGTATATGCTAGTTTTCGTCCAAAAAAACTGATTTTCGTCCTAGTGTAAGCTAGTTTTCGACCACCGTGTAGAAAAAGGAGGGTAGGTTAACTATTAAGTTAAAAACCAATTACAGGTAAATATATACTTTTATTTAATCAACATCACAATTTTTCACTACCTTACAGGTTTAGTTTTACTAATAATAATCAATATAACTAGTCAACACTGAGATCTATGTAGCACTTGGCAGTCTTTATATGCGTTAGTGATGACTGTTTAATCATTTGTAATAAAGAAAGGAATGCGTTACTTACAATGTAAATGAATAAAGTAATAATTATAGGACTAAGAAATTACATCAAAAAACAGAAATATTCATTCTAACAATAAAAATTTTCATTCTAATACTTTGTTTATCAAATGAAACATACTATATTAAACACAGCCATAATAATACGTTTTAGCTACTAAAATAAACTATGCATTATTGTCTTACTCATGCCTTATTTTTCCGAATTGCCGTTAAAGCCTTTATTAAAGATTCTTCAGTGTACGTAGCGTTTTTTTTTCTAGCTTTCTTAGACTCCTTCGACGCCATCTAAAAACAATAAGATCTTTCTTAGGATACGTTGAGTAAGTAGTATAAAAATATACTACATTGGCAAAACAGACCTAGAATAAAAGATGATACTCAAGTGAATGATAATCAAGAAAAATACAGTGTATTATGTCTGACCTACCCCCATTTATGCTACGAATAATTGACTCTACTTCACATAAGGAGAATGATACATTACTGAATGAATGAAAATATTAGGTACCTACAACACTCTGGCCCTCACCAATTATTTATAAGGAAGATACTGAATAGAAAACTTTTCAATACCTACGTAAAAAAGACGAAAAGTAATGCAAAAGAATAGCTATTTTTAATTTTTGTCCACTCCAATACTCATTCATGGACGAAAACTAAAACGTTTAAAGCTAAATTTAGTTTTCGTCCACTTCTTTAAATATTTTTTTATTTTGGCAGCACTGACAAAGCAGTGGACGGAAACCAAAAAATCTAAACTAATAGCAATAAAGATCACTTCGGGAGAAACTATTCAGTATTTTAAAGGTCCGATAAAGTAAAAAGAACCTAACAAATATTCACGTAGCTGTTTGAGTTTCCGTCCACTTGGACGAAAACCAAATATTTTGAGAATTTGGTAACCTTGTATCCGTCCACTTAATTTTTCGAAGAGTATTATAAAAAAAGTATGATAAACACTTCTAATTGCGTTTATCAAGCTTATAACTAAACATACGTACCAAAAACATTACGTAAACTAGCTAAAACAGTGATTTAACTTACCATGAACTATTCTCGCCGGCAAATTTTTCTCTCGCGCGATGACATCTGCAAGGCACGGATGCGAAGCGGCCACTTTTACGTTAATTTTTTGAACTCTCTTCTTGTCAAATCAAATTTTCATGTTGATAGTACTGTTGCTTAAACATTATGGACCGTAAAAAGTGCAAACTTGCGCGGAAAGGTAGGTTTGTATTCAAGTTTTACGCACGTGATGTATTTCATTCACATTTTTTATTTCTTATAAATACCTATTGAATATATCAAAAATAATTTAAACCTACGAAAACTTTACATTGGGTTACAGAAACGTAACCACACATCTATTCTTGCATATAAATTAATTGTTTAAAACTTTGATAGCGTGTTTTAAACGCAAATTATTGTACTATTGTGATTCTTTAGCTTGACATTAATTTTTACTAACTTTCAACAAAAAATATTCATGTTACATAATGTTATTCGGAACAAAAATTTAATGAAAAGGATTGAATGGTAATACGAATAGGTGTTTATAATTAAAACACATAAATAGAAAATAATAATACTTTATTAGAAAAAATACTACTTTATTAATAAATCGACAGTCTCTTAAATAATCAGTCAATTTTGAACTCCATGGCACAACATTGCAGATCAAATTCACTTTTCACTTTCTTTCTTCTCCTGTTCCTGAACCGGACCTGCGTCATCTTTGATTTCCTTCCTCACTGGTCCCGTTTGTGTGATTGGAACATTCCTCTCTCCCTTCTGTGTTTCAGATTTCTTCGGCGCCAAAACTGATAACACTCCATCTGAAGAAAGGCGGGATTCTATTGCGTCTGCGTTGATTTCCTGGGGTAGTTTAAATCGTCTCACAAATTGCCTTGACACGAAGCCATGTTCATCTTGCTTTTCTTCATGTTTGCCCTCAACAACGATGAATCCATCAGCAGTTTTAACTGTTATTTCATCTGGTGCAAAGTGCTGGACATCTATGTTGATAGACCATTTGTCTTTATCGACCTTGATGGATGAACTAGAGTCGCGTGGCCACCAGAATTTGTTGTACCGTGGAATAATTGGGCTCGTAGCGGTGAAGAGATCGTCTGGCGACAGTGTGAGGCCGAAGTTTTGTTCCAGAAGACGGCGAGGCCATCTTGGCACGTCGTAGTCGAAGAAGTAAGGAGAGAGCGACATTTTGTATTCGCTTTGACTCTTAGCGCGTTCGATTTCAGTATGAAGGAATGAGCCGCGATCCTCTTTATATATA
>CAJQZM010038176.1:0-13089 GCA_907164665.1 Colias nastes | reverse complement strand
TAAAGATATTGTTGAGATTGAAATAAAAAAAGGTGCAAGTTTCACAAATAAACAACACTCGTTTGAATCAAAAATCATCTAGCACTATCAGAGCTGGAACAGAATTCTAATAGTGTAAAAGGCGTAGTATATTTATTTACAAAACCCAGCCTTAAGATCCTCCTACAAGCACCAGTTCTAAGTCGAAAATAAACGAAATACACTTAACTAATGATATGTTTAGTTCATCTCAGTCTTCATACTACTACTAGAGTTAGTCCTAAGCTAACGGATTTCACAATCCCATAAGAAAAGGACGCGATTTTTTCAAAAAAGAACTCACCGAAAAGCATCTCCGAAACAATAGTACATCCAATATAATCTCTAGAAAAATATTTAGGTATAATTGCATCAGCAACGAGTTCATTAAAAGTATATATTGTAATACTCACAGCTTTTACGATATGTTTCGTTTCCTTAACGTTATATACATCTATATCTCTTACGTCTATATAATTTGTGATATGTGTTCGTGCTTTATCTAAAGCGAGTGCATCGTGCGAGATATCTCCATAATTCACAACGACTACGTCACTAATATCAATAAATTCATCGTAACATTTCAAAATAGATAAAAAATCTTTTATAATATAACTCTTTGAGAAAGGAACGACTTGTGAAGAGTTTCGTTCCGATTTACTAATCCTAGAGTCGTGTAAATTCGAGAAACAATTGACGATATTTTTGAAAAGGTTAGTGAGGGTAAAATTAAAATGATAGATGATAGTGATGAAGATAATAAAGATATATAATATTTTATTAGGGGTGATGTGAGAGACATTGGAGCTGGGGGGTGTGGGGTAAACGACGTCCACTTCGGCGATCTTGAATATGGAGAGGAGTAAGTGGGAGGAGATGTCCTCGTGTTGGGAGTTGATTCGCGATTTCACGATCTTTAGTACATCGATGCATGCCTCCTGAAAACATTGGAAATATGTTTTTAAGATTACCTAGTGTCAATTTTGATTATTTTTAATGCTAAATCAACAAGCAATTTAACGTACTTTGTAGAAAGCTTATAAAGTGAAGTAAATTAAAATACCAATTCGATCACGACATTCATAAATATTAATAGACTGACAAATAAAATACAGATTCAGTTTTCTTACCTTTTCCTTGTCCAAGAGATCGTCTCCAGCTTCTTTAAGTATTTCTTGCTCTTTGGGAGGGATGCTGGCTGATATGATCACATTTTCGTTGCTGATATTGAACAGAGTTAAAGTGCAGTTTGTCTGAAAATTGATATGAAGCAGGGTTATTAAATTGATGAAAGAAAATGAACATAGTTCTCGTAAACGTTATTTGTAAATTAAGAAAATTTAAGATGAAATATCGGGCCCTTTTGAGAGGTATAAGTGATACATATGTTATTTCCAATCTTTTGATTCATAAAATAGCTCGTTGCTCTGTTTATACATTGCCAGATCTGTGCATTCGATCGGGGTCAAAAGTACTTCTTAGTTAAAATTTCATATAATCCATACGTGCAATTTTTTAAAATTTGTTATTCTTACCGCATTAAAATTTCCAACAATTCAAAAACGTAACGTTCTCTGGCACACGTTATAAATATTTCTAACATTACGAATGCTAAAAGTCATCTTACTATGAGCAATATAAAATTTCCAATCATTCCTACAATACAAAATTATTTAAGTCATCTAAATTCCTACTAAACTAAACTATCCAATACCTGTAGAAATTAAAGACTTTATAACGGATTTTAAACGCGATTTATTCATTATATTATTTTCCCGACGTTTCGAACACTTTACAGCGAGCGTGGTCACGGGGAGACTCCTACTAGTCTTCTTCTTAAATGTATAATACTTGCGTAAAATCAAACTCTAGAAAATACTATATCCAATACCTGATCGCGTGTAAGATGGTGCATGTACTGCTGCAGCAGGCGCACGGCGTCCTCCGCGCCGAGCCCGGTGTGCGGCCGCAGCAGCGACTCGTCCACCGCGCTGAACCCCAGCAGCAGGTACACGCCCTCCGGGAGACGGTACTCGCCTGGAAATAGGTTTTGTTTGATCAACCTTAAACAAAGTAACTAGTACATATTTCAATCATTGTAAGAAACTATTTTTCGACACGACTTTAATAGTCTCGAAGTTTTGGAGAGATCTTTTATTCATGATCATTCTTATCACTTTAGGTCACATTTTTGTACTATTTTCTTTTTAATGCAAAAAGCAGATATAGGTGGTAGTTTTATTGAAGGTCTGCAATTTGAAAAAAGTGTCGTCTGATGTATCCGTAATAAAATAAACTTACTTGCTTGTTATCGAGAGCAAGTGTCTACTTATGTAGATGACTTCTGAATATGTATTTTGCAGAGCGCTCCTGTATATTCAAGTTCCTATAGACGTATAAAGGTGTACATTACTACATATACGTATACTGCACTCACCCGGGTTAGGCCGCATGCAGATAAAAGACCCGGAGTAGCAGTAGCAGCGACCGCGGTACGCCTGGTATGCGGGCGCGGCGTGCGAGTAGTGCGCGAGGCGGCTGGAGCACGGCGCGCGCGGCACGCACGCCACCTTGCACGACACTTGCAGCGACGCCTCGCACACGCACAGGTCCGTGCACTCCGCCAGCTCCGCTGAGCGGTACAGCTGAGGATCGAATGATCATATGAGTATATAAGAAACGACCAATACATTGATATACAGCAGAAATAAGAATGGACCTAGAACTGATCCCTGTGGAACACCAATGTTAGAAGGTGCACCGCAAAATATTTTTTAATAAAAAACAACGGTAAGATTTTGTATCTTATCTTATAAATCTTATAATTTTATTCATCATATTAAACATTAAAGATAACAAAATACATGTACATATTATGAAATATACAATTTAGAAATAAGTAACTCTAGTCTCTAGAGAACTTCGTGTTCAGAGTAGATAAAATTTTTACTTGTCCTTCAAAGATCTTCTTATCGTCTCAAGTCTTGTTGCCTTATTCATAATTCAAACACAAAATTTACAGTTACTTTGTTGTTAAAATTTATCATTTGAAAAACTTACCCGTCTAGTTTCTCCCATCCTGATAATCTGTTCCTTATCATCACTCTCCGGTTTCTTCACAACGCAGTACTTCGCAGGCTCCAAAGTGGTTGGTTTCGGCGTGGTCGTTGTCGTGGTCGTGGTCGTCGTTGTAGTGCTTGTGGACGTGGACGTCGTCTCCGTGGTCGTGACTATCACTGGCTCAGAGATTTGGGCAATCTCATTGGGACCTACTGTTTGCTCGGACATAGTAGTTATGGGACTTAGCTCTTCGCGAGTTTCCTGGAAAATAACAATAATTATCAATGAAATGGGTTTAACGGCTTAAAGCTCAATATATATTCGTATATATCCTGAATATGGGTTGGGTTTTTAAGCTGTCAAGTCAGTGAAAACGCGTATCGCCTTTTGTTTTTAGTCAAGAGGTTCCGTTCTTTGTCTTCGTGGCTCTTTTGTCTCAATTTAATCAATCAATTTCGTCCCCTTTGTTTTTATCAAGGCAGCTCGGTGAATACTGCACAAAATAAAAAAGGTCCTGTCTTTTCTGGGTATTTAGAGCACTCCTGGTTAAATTCATATTGTAAAATTTTAATTATTGGCGATAAATTTAATAAGACGTGACTGTACACACGAAATAGGTACTTTCATTACAGTAATATTTATAAAAAAAAATTACTTTGTCTTATTAATAAATTTGTGTTTTTACCATAATATTCGGATAAATGTGATAATTAATCTAATAATTACTCAGCATTAAATATTTATTATCTCCGAACCTCCCATTTTTCCATTTAGACCACAATTCTAATAATTTCCATTGAAATCTTCTATCATTAAATGGAAGTTTCAAGACTGCCTACTTATATAATGGTATATTTTCCTTACCTGACTAACCTAAATTTGAATATTTTGATATCTTAACTGGCGAATCACCTGCTTAGGCAAGTCTGGGGTCAAAAACATGTTTTGTGTTTGGTAGATTATCTAAAATTCTCTCACCTGTCGAACCTCCGCCTTCGGCAGGTCCAGTGTTACATGCTGTGTTGTGTGTCTATGGTGGGTTGTGGTGCGATGGTGAGTCGCGGGTTCGGGCGCCACGGTGATGTAGCGGATACCATTGTCGAAGGGAGTGGTGGTCAGCAGCGGCCCGTAGGTCTTCACGTGGTAGTCGCTTTGGGATTCCACTGAAAATTTTGATATTGTGATAAAATAAACTTGAAATGTATGAATGTATAGCTAGATTGTCTACACCTAACTACAGAAAACGAACGACTTGATGAGGTGTGTAATTCAATATATTTATGGTAAGTTAATATTGGATTTCCCTAAATGAAACTTGAGGAAACTTATTAAGCTATTTGCTTGTCCTTGAATCTTATTATAGTGATTGCTTGAAATTAAAGTAGCTACGGTATGATTAACTGGGCTCATTAACACGTAATCATCGGTAGTAATTGGATTTACGTTTGCTTTAGGACACTCGAGGATATATCTTATAACTCCATCTAAAAGCTCGCCTTTTAATTACCAGTATCCCTGCTACTGTATCCTATGAATATCCATCAAATTATACTTTTACTAAACAGCTTACTACTCTATCTCTTATCAAAAGAAAATCGATATTACATTCCACTTGAATCATCTGCTACATCACTTTTCCTCTCCCTACAAATATAATACTAACACCAAATGAACTACATTAGCTAACTCACCAACACAAGGATTGAGCCACAACAGCCTCTGCCAGCCAAGACAGTCATACAGTTGCGCGAAGTCCGTTCCCCTGCACGCACACGCAGCTCGTAGCTGCGTCCCCAGCACGGCCACCACAGCCGCACGGCATGCAGCCGGCGAGCCCGCGCAGCCTTGCGTCACTGCGTCCACCGCGCACCATTGTTCGTAGTTCTCTAGGCGGATTCTGGGGATGGGAATTTCGGGTTTTGTCCGATTTCTAGAACTTTCTACAAACTAAGAAGTCTGGCAATTAGTCAATCAGACTAGTTCAAATGATGCAACAGAAGCATAGAACTACATTCATAAATTATATAATTATTATATTATGCTGGAAAAAATATAGCCTAATTAATAGATTTCGTTCTTAAAATTATACTGTATCAATCAGCCATATTAAACTTAAAATTTTCTCTTTGACTTTCAAGACCTTCATAGAGTAAAATCTGCATTTTAAAAAGCTTGATTGTTTGATGAAAATACACCTATTGCTTCCATTTAAACAGATATCATTATCAAATGAAATTTCAAACACGAATTTTATTAAACAAGCAACTTGTTATAAATGACACAGATTGTATATTGAACATAATAATTTATCCTTCATTTTCAGATTCATGTTCATTACGAAGCATGTTTCATGAAACCAACATCAAAATTAAATTAATCGAAATAATACAATTTTAAGTACAATAATTGAAACCAAAATTATGCACCGTGTATTTGAATTAAAAGAAGTACGAATTTTAGAAGGAAATAATAACGGGCTTGACCTTTTTCCTGTTTTTGGTATTTCAGGTGCTCACAATTTTCATGTTAACGTTTCTAAATATAATACGAAATAAGCACGAATGTTTCAAATATAATTGTTATGAAAGGTTTGAAAATAATCGTAATTACAAAAATTGTGTTTATTATTGTAGTAACAAACAAAGTAAGTACATAGAAAACAAGTTATTTTATGGTAGAAGAACATTAAACATTAACAAAATCTCCAAGCCAATCGAACTTAACCACTAAGCGTAAGCGTACCTATAAAATACTAAGATTTCTAAAACAATATCATCGTTTCATTTAAACTAGTTCTTAAGTTTTAAAGGAATATCTATATAGATTTATAGACCTCAGTATTAAAGGGAGTTTCAAGCGATTCCCCTAAGATCTCTTAGTTATGAATTGGCAATTTGGGTGTAGCTGAGAAAATCCAGACAAATGTCGAAATAATGCCTTATCGCCAACCTTTTATCCTCACTTAAGTCTGAACAGGCTTTTCACGTCTTTTCTACTTATGTTTACAACTTTTGTTTATTTAAAGACTGTAGTTTTTTGTTTCAGAACTTTTGCAATCTCATCGCAAAGAATTTAAGCCCTTTTATGTAGTTTGTGAACAGACTTCATTGTTATAAGAAAGTGTGGTTGGATATTTTTCCGTAATAGGTTTAAGTCATGAATAGGTTAGGTTAGGCTAAATATGTAAAACATATTATTATGTATAAATTTTGTGTTCATAGATCTGCAACGAAACTTTAATAAGGTATATTTCGAAAAATATATAACTTAGAATTTAGCGCTCATACATAAATTTCATTCTAATAAAAAGTTAATTTATTGTTCAAAGGTCTTTTCTTTGAATAAAAAATAACTACTGCAATATCATGTTCAACAAATGTTTTACATAGGGAATAAGACAAATAAATTCAAGCTAAACCAACTTACATTTTGATTCCTCGCCCACGCTTGCTATCATATCAAATTATATTCATACAAATTTTACAACAAAATGTTAAACTGTGTAGAAATCGAGTAGGCATTTGAAATAATATTTCCTCAACCTACGTACTGTGTAGGCAGTTCTATACTTACAATAACTGATTTATTAATCATTCGAACTTTGCCAATTATTCGAATATCATTGTACTGTTTAAATTTAGAGGAAAAATATATTTTATAATATTTCTCTGTGGAATATTAGGATCGATAATTCGAGAACGTTCACTTCTTGATTTCGTAATCGAAAGACTGATACTGTTTTAAAATGTGTGTATATATTTATTTTCACGTGTTCATTGTTCTAAATTATGATCCAAGTGGTTAATTAAATAAGTTCGTATTTACTTGGAAACATCAACTTAAAAAGAGACGATTTTTCTCATTCGAAAAAGAAGTAAAATATGTCTAGTGAATATAGCGCATTTATTAAAGTCCAGCCATTAAAATTCCTAAACGGTTCTCGTAATCCGCTAAAGGACTATTAGATTTATTCATAAGCAAATTGTGAAAAGCGACCCTAATGCAATATCGAATTGCCTTAAAAACGTATTCACAAATTCAGCATCTGCAAAGTTGACTATTTTAATTTGCTGTATCGATGAGTTAGGGATGGGAAAACGTTTCGGTATCAGAAAATCACTGTGAAAAGTATATACTTCAATTATGTATGTTTGTTTTAATCTCTTTTTTAGATATTCTAAAAACGTTGAAACTAATAATACTATATATGTATGTATAATCCAATCTCCAATGCCTTCCAGACTTCGTTATATTGTGTAATACATGTTGGTTCAAGTTTTATGTTGGCTCTATCTCCTGATCAAACTTGACGTGACGTTGTTGAAACAGGATATCTAAAATCATACCTACATTGAAACATGTCGTTATTTAGTATACAACTTTAATTACATTCGTGTCCATACGCACTATGTAAAACATTCCTGCTTATTTCTGTCATGTCTATTTGCATTTAAAGCTACTAGGGCGTTGAATCCATTTTCGCTGCATTCTTTAATTATATACTAATTAATACATCAATATATAATTATATATATTAGTCACCTATTCCTTTCTTTTCCTATTATCAGAATATTATTTTCTTAGAAAATTGAACCACAACGATGAATTCTTGACAAAGGAGTATAAATATAATGAGTGTTATGACTTCAATAGAATTTGAAGTAAAAATAGCGCTATCAGGAACTCCGTTACCAAGAAATAACAGTTACTCGTAACAACTTGTGATATATCACAGTGACGTTCCAACTCTACAGTGATGCCGTTCCATGTCCTTTCTATTCAATTTGGGGGCGTTCTCGCATCAATCGAATGGGTTAACATGTCTATTGGATATAGCTTTCAGAATATATCCTATTACCGTGGTGATTGCATTGCTGTCACGCTGTTTTCTAGCAAATGAAATGTGCCAATATTGGACGCTTTGCCGGCATACAAACGCTAATTAGCCAGGCTGAGGAATTATTTTATCGGAGGATTTGTAGTTTTTGATTAACGAATAGTATCGGTATAAAAGTTTCTATGGCGTATTGATATTTCTTGTAATTGGTTACGCTACGTTGTGTATTGAATAGAACGACTCGTTCTGAGGAAATGCTACGTGTTATATAACGGAATTAAAAGCTTTTCTGTTAAGTTCTGCACTTGTAGATATTAATATCAATTATGCTATTCAGATGAAGCTTTCCATTAGTAAAAGAGTTTATTTAATTGGTCGTGTCATATTGGAGTTGAGTAATAGCAATAGTTTTATATTGTTCAATTTTATTTTAGCTCTGGCCTTTCGCCAGTGTGGTCAAAATAATTTTTTATGGTAATAATGATAATTATTTAATCCCCTTGAGGGAAGAATTTATCAAATGCCTGCATAATAATGGCTACCTGCAAACAAAATTCCACCCGATCGGTTCTGTAGTTTGCTGGTTGTTTGCTATGCGTTAGGTATCAGGTAGGTATCATATAGGTCAGTCAATCATCTTTTCTTTTTATACATTGTTATATTTACCTGCACTCCGGATCCTCTCGGCAGGTATGCGCCAGAGTATGACAAGCTGGTAGCGGTGAACCGACGGGAGGACGTTGGGCGCAAGACGGATGGAGTCTCTCTTGTGCGTTCATACATGAATCTTCTTTGTTATCCGTTTTCCTGGATAAAGTGGGAAATATTTATTGGTAACTAGTTGTGCTGCGTGATGTCGCGGACCAAAAGCAGTTTCTATATGTTATGTGTTACTGATTTAACGTATATTAATGTAAAGTTTATCCAAATCCGTCCTCACAAACTTTCGCATTTTTAATATTAGTAGTATATAATAGATATGATGTCCATTAAGATGTACAAACAAATAATCTTCAAAGTGAGTGAATCTTAACGCCAAAGGAATATTGAATTACATTATAATACGGTATCATCTGACTATTATAATACGGTATTATTTAATAATGGAGATTTTTATTACAAACCATTATCGTGATTTGTAGAAAAGAAATTATTTATGAGTATCGAGAATTTAGTACTAGTATAAATGGTATTCCTCAAAGTTTCAAGTTTTCGTACTTGCAAAGAAATATAATAAGTTTTATTACTATATTTTAAACTGTATAATATATTGAGAATAATTTATACTATTTATTCATGTAACAGCTTCTTGAAACTTGTTCGATAAATTCTAAGAGCTGAGCTTTTCGAAATCGCAAATTTTAGTTCAAGAAATTACAGTGCGTAAAAAATTTCTCAATATATGATATTTAATAAAAATCTTTATTGGCATAGTAATATTACAGGTATATATAACATTAACCTCCTGAACTAATTAAATACTGTGTCTTGGATGCTTCGCCCTAAAAGTATAGATATTAATATGAAATGTGTAATATACATACTACATGAAAAGAGGGGTTTCTCAGTACAGTACTTCGCTTTAAGGGTATATAAATTGTTTTCTTTGCCCTAATACATTAGTTTAATGGATCTCAAATTAAGAATCTCGCTTCCACTGCACGAGCTTTCCCAGAATCCCAATATAAGTTGTTCTTAGTAACAGAAGGTAAAAAGTTTTGTTTTAATTGGTTCCGAAGTTGTTAAGTAAATCACGGGCTTAGTACACAGTGTACAGTTTTCCTGTTTGATGTCCAGTAGGGGAGAGATTTTATCCGACTATTCGAAAGAAGAATGTTTTTTATGTGTTAAATATATATAAAAATGAAGTCATTAACTAAACCTAATTAACATCAAATTTGTACCATTTTCACATATAATTCATAAATAGTATACTCACTTGCACAAACAAAAAGCGATTTCCGTGTTCCAATGAACGCCAGGCTTCCTATAAAAGTTCCGCAGAGCCGCCATGCACCCCTCGCGGTCGCAGTCCGTCGCATGGCACTTTTGCAGCACCGGCGTCAGGGACCCCACACATTCACTGTCCTTGATGCAAGTGTCCAACGCCACGTGGCACGTCGACTGCAGCGCCGCCTTGTCGTCACCTGCTTTACCGTTTTCCTTCCCAATTCTCTCTGTAGGTGTATGTTATATGTTAGCATGCGCCCATCATGTGCGAAACGTGCAGGTCGTCTAATATTAGTATTATTCGTGATAAGTATACGTTTCTATCGCTTTGACGCCTCGAACGTTTGACCTATTGCTAACCGAATATAAACTAAGTTGGATTTGTCAGTGTGAATAATAAAATATCTCGTCTGTGTGCTGTGCCATATACATGTTGATATTATAGGAATAAATAAATATACTGGTAAAATAAATATCGATTAAAACGTGTCATGAAAATATGTAAATATTAAACCAAAAAAATAACTTAAAAATGGATAAATAATGTAATATAATAAAATAGTGTTAAAGTGGTAATAATACATTACTACATGCGTAAATAGGAAATACTTATAAAATAATTAAATAATTTGTGAAATCATGGAACTCGTGTACAGTATGAGCTGATCATGATAAATTTATATTACGTGAGAAAAACTTTTTGATTGCAAGCAAAACTCGATATACCATGCTAATGTGTATAACTGTAAAAATATAATTTTATCCGAATCTTATTCCGTAACTTACCACCTAAATATAAATTTAAAGTCAAGTAAAAAAGTAATTAAATCGACACACAAAATTGGTCTCGCATAAATCTGAATCGCAAAGCTTCGCGAAGATGTGTCAAAGCTGTCTAAACCGCTTTTAAATCTCCTCTTGCTTGTATGAATTAAGAAAGCAAGGTTAATGTAAGCTCTAGATGCTTATTCATTACTTTCACTACGCAAAGCTTTACTTTATTATCTACCGGTAAAAACCCTCCTTAAATCTACGGGACTAAACTCTCTATCTCTGGGTTAGGGGCTAAAGTGGATGGTAATGACATGAGTCCTGGTAGTGCCAGAAACAAATCCGTGTTTGATGACGGTGTTCTTCTACCTGTACAGATCCGAAGCTAAACGTGTCATTACGATATCTATGGTTAAATATTTTGTTAGTGTACCTGATATTTATCGTAACACTTTTATCTTAATCGTCGACTAATCTCTTTAAGACTAGTCTAGTTTCTAGAGATTAGTGAACGTAATAATACATACGGTTTTCATCGATATATCCCGGTCCGTAGACGGTCTTGGTCGCGTAAAGCGGGTCTTCGCTGCCCCCCGGCTCATGGTTCCAGCGGTGGTAATGATGGCCGTGGGGTTTGTAGTGCGGGCTCGCATAGCGATGGACGTGACTCATTATGTTGTCCGGGGCGATTAGGTTGCCGTCCTGCGTTATCGACATACCGCCAATCCATGACGTCACGCCTGTCGTGTTCCGATTTGCATTTCGTCCGTCCGACATCAGCTTTACTGGAATTGAATCCGTATCGCTTAGCTGAGGCAAGCGACGACCGGGCCGTAGCGCGAACGGACTCTAATTACTAAGGCGATCGCGCAGGGCCGGTCTCACATACATACATAACCCTACTAAATAAAAAACGACAAACAAACAACGATATCCAAAAACGTATGATACAAAGGACAAAAATTAAAAACCACGTACGTTAATTTTGGATACTGATTATTTATTATTAGCAAAGCTCTTTACGACGTTATAGAACTGTCGTTAAGCAAAATCTATGCCGCGCAGTAACCATAGAAATCGTAGAAATAGGAGATGCAGACACATGCAGCATGCTTATATATACATTGAACACAATTTAGACTTTCAAACGACCGCGTTAATTGGATTAATTGGCTCATTCCCTTCCGTTGAAAGTCTAAAGTGGTTTTAAATTTAAGGAATAAAGGAAAGTAGCAGTACTGAAAGCATGCGGGCATAAAGTAGGAGCGAATTAATGGTTTCATTTCTTTCAAAGCCAAACTACAGTTACAGTCGGTTGCAGCGGAAACGAGTTATTGTTTCTATTGATACTAAGATTCAGATTCTAGTATCACATTCGAAGTCCGTTTTATTCCCACCTTTAACCTTTTCAAGTGCCCATAAAATCTAATGATAATGAAGGATGAGACAATGTCGTGTTTTAAAATGTTTAAAGACGAAACGTTCACACCTCTAGAATTCTTTCAATCTATAAAATACTTTTTCTCCTGAATAAAATTTGCAAGATCACCAACATATTTACCCAATGAAAGCGTATTGCAAAGTGAATTCAGTCATAATTCAGCCAAACGGGCCGGTCACTCACGCGCTCCTACCTTACGAAGCGATAGCGAAGCGTGCAGTGCAAGAGGCGACGGAATCCGATAGACACATAGAGAGAGAGACAGGTGCGGCGGCGGTTACCGTGACGGGGCCGAGAGGGGCGCGGGGAGAGGAGGGCGGCGCGAAGCAGGCTTGCGGCGGCGGCGCGGGTCATCAGGCGGGTCCCGTTCTCCGTGAGCAGCAGGATGGTACCGTCCGGGGCCGCGTATCTGGTGAGCGGCGGCGCGCGCGCGGCCGGCTTCCTCGGCTCGAACAGCGCTCGCACCGCCGGCGGACATTCGCCCCAGGCCGCCGCTGCCCCACAACCACGTTACCAACAACCACTGACCGCCCCCGAGCCGAACCGCACTCGGAATACACTTAACGGACCATCGACTTTGCTCCGCTGGCAAATCGACGCCTCCCTTAAGAGTACTCCCGTGAAAGGTAGACATAAGAGTTAGGATATTGTACGCCGCCCCGACAATGCGCTATCAGTAGCAGGCGCAGACCATCACCGAAGGCCGAAGGTGTGAAGCCAAGAGTTGAGGTAACTGCGGGCATGTACGGTGTGTGAGGTCAGGAGTACACTAAAAAGAAGCTCAGTGTCCGTGAAACATAAAGGTATACAGACTTGTGTAGTAAATTAGTGATCTAACTTTCTCCTAAGGCCTAGGCATCTAACAGTGTAGAAATTAATAGGCAGGTAACGAAACGAAAAGATGAACGAAAATAAAAAGGTACGAAACAAAACTAATATAACACGTTGACAACTATTTTGTTTGAGTCTAGAACTCTTGAAGCTTTTAGGTGAAGTGTTTATGTTTGTGGTT
>CAJQZM010038173.1:0-12542 GCA_907164665.1 Colias nastes | reverse complement strand
ATGAACTACATTACCGTTACAATATTCCACACCACAAACATTTACTTCACACAACGCACAAGAAAACACACATTGTGCGAGTTCCTTCATCCTTGTTTACTAGTGAAATCAATTCAATCCAATTTTTCGTAGATAGAAGTCCACAGTGGTATACTGTCATGATGGTGACAGTGACAGTTGCACACTGTCACGTAGTATGATGGAAGAATTTGTGCCAGCCTGCCAGGATTCCGAGTAAGGGCTGGTTCAACTTCTACTTCTGATGTTAAAGCGTGGTTGTATTACGTATTGAAATACTGATATAATATAGAAATTTTACCTGAAAATAAAATTTGTATTATGTTTCCTAAGACGTCCGTAGTCCATTATGAGAGAGTACATCGCCTTTTTCCCCGTGAAGTCGCTAGATGGTGCTAGTTTTAAGCCCGTCACGTGGTACCGCCGCCAGCGCCGCGAGTGGTGGGGGACAAAACTCACCACAGTTCCAGCAAGCCACCAGAAATATCCTCATTGTTCGTCTCATAAATGATACGGTAGCAGTGGTGGAAAAATAACACCAGGAAGACCTTATCTGGACTACGGACGTCTTAGGAAACATAATACAAATTTTATTTTCAGGTAAAATTTCTATATTATGTGTTCCGTTTGACGTCCGTAGTCCATTATGAGAGAGTTGTTTGTTATCTCCTGGTGGCTTGATAAATAAAACGCAACAATGTGATAGAGTAATGCCCCAAAAAGCTTATATGTATCCTATAAACAAAGTATATAGTGTATAAAATCATGACTTTGATAATTATTGAAAATTTGTCTCAATACCATGTATAAAATACATCCATAAATATACTACAAGTATATTATCTTGTCAACATTTTAATCAGTATATTATGCACTTCAACCTGAGTAGGCTGAAAAATCTCGATTGTTATTACTAATGACTTCTATTTTGATTAGTATTAAAAACACTACGACAATAATATAATAATAATTCCACCATGTGATCGAATTTATTATATTCTTTAAAAAATGTGTATGTAAATAATAATGTTTATAAACATAATATCGTCTCGAGTTTACTTTTGCAAGAATGTCATTAACTAGATATTTTTCCAAATAGATTGATGATGCTACTATAACTATGTAACATTACCCAGATTTCGACCTCGACTCGAAAAGAGCTCGCTTTACCCTGCCACCTATGATAGCCGCTGTAGCTGGTCTCACCGGATGCTGTGTAGTAATAAACAAATTAGTCAGAGAACCTCTTATGGATTAGAAATGCAAAGAAAAGTTCTTATGTGCCTTGAAACTGGATTCATATTTACATAATATGTGACGATAAATTAGCTAACTTGATTGCTAGTATGTGGAAGAATATGTTTTGGAGCCCAATGCGGAATGCAAGGTAAACGCGTCTTCACTATCGACCCATTGTTTTGAATTGCAATGTAAACAGGAATAAATAGATAACACGTCCAAAAGCTAATAACAGTAATCACAGTATAGTAGCTGCGCGTTAATAAATGCAAACAATTTTTTATTTATTTTATTAATCACATAGTTAAATAATTATTTTTATTATGCTGATTTATTTTAAAAATATCTTGATAAGAGTTTTTGAATAACCTTCCTTGCCTTCCGGATTTGTAATTTTGAAAGATTTGTTCTAGCTAAGGAAATACCCTAAGGTAATGTTTGCTTAAATGATCAGATGAAATTGTAATATTATTTTATTTTAATACAAACTGATTTTATGTATAAGAATAGTGTACTAAACCGTCAGTTATACATAATTTAGCTAAGCATTTAGCATCCTTTTATAGCCGGGTCAGTGGTCACCAGCAGTCTATGTATGTTTCTATTTTTTAAGCTGTCCATCAAGGTGTACAACAGGTTGACCTATCCAAAATGAGCCAGACTTTCAGCTGTAGGTTCTGTATTTGAGTTGGAGCTGAACCTGTGCGTGTTTGTCAGTGAACGATTGAGAAGACTTATCCTGATAGTAGCACGGCTCTAAGTCTGTCTTACTTGAGATGACGTAAGCTGTTTGAGCTGTGATTAAAATTTATTTGTAGAATTCCCCTCTGAATGGAAATGTTTGACTGTTCGAGCACGTTGCATTAGGAGCCGGCGCGATTGCGCGAGGATTCGGCTTCCTAGCTGTACAGCCCTAGAAGGTTGTGAAGTGTTCAAACGTTCAAACTAATAACTCTTGTCAAAGAGATTTCGTTCTGCCTTTGAATGAAATTTTTTCTTACTATCTCGACTGTCAAGGTTAGGAAAGCTATTACTGCAAACATTTCAATTTCCATACCAACTTTTTTGACACTGGGTCCAAGGTCCTTTCATTCACTGCTTCGACTTTCCTGTGAATTGGATACGGCTGGTAGATATACTTGTTTTTACACTTACTTGCTTTTAAAAGATGTTTTTGAACTAGATCTTTAACAAGTGCGGCAGTTCATTCTTCCCCGGAGGGAGATAAGGTTTCAAAGTTGATTAGCCCTAAGAGGCGTTCCTGTAGCGCTGTGGCGTGTGTCAGTACATCCTTCCCCGGAGGGTGATAAAATTTGCAACGATGACAAACCTTGATAGGCGTTTCTGTAGCGCTGCAGCGTGCGCCAGTGCATCCTTCCCCGGAGGGTGATGAAGGTTGCAAAGGTAATAAGCCCCGAGAGGCGTTCCCTTGGCGCTATAGCATGCGGCAGTGCATCCTTCCCCGGAGGGTGATGAAGGTTGCAAAGTTGAGAAACCCTAAGAGGTGGTGTGCCTGCTTGAGGGACCAACTGCCTGCTATTAAGCCTGTTTTTAGGCACTGACACTTTCAATTTATCATTTCCATCGCCAATTTCCAATTTGCTTCCGTGCTCCAAACCATTCGTAGAAAATCTTAAACGCTCGGGTGTCAGAATAGATTATATCGGATTAATATTCCAAAGTAGGTTAGAGACGAACTTTATTTCGAATTGAATTGAATTGCAATTCCAAAGTCTCTGCAAGCCAATCAATTGGCGATTTGTGCTGAACAATGAAACAATATAACATATGTAAATTTTCCACATTTCTTGCAAAATAAATCATTTCATTTCATTTCAATGTGGTGTACATGCTGTTCTGGTGAACGCAAATCATTGCCCATGTAGATCACCACGTAAAGGCCACAGTCCCTTGGTTCTTCAGCAGTCCAGTTTGTGACTGTCGCAAACATTCTTTGAGCTGACGCTAGCCCGAAGGGCTGATACGTTATCTTAAGTAATTGACCTTCTTTTATGATGTATTTATAATATCGATATGGTATACAATAGTGATACAAGGATATAGGAGGCGTCGATACGTACGGATAGTCGATAGCCTCGCAAATATAAAAATTATAATTTTAAGTCGAGTATGTCATGTCACAGTTAACAATGGGTGTGAAATTGAAAATTACTTTGTATTTGCAGAACTTGCTTTTCTTAATTATAAAAATGGGTGATTAACAATAGAGTCATGGTGTTCGATTGACGAACCCCTGATTTTCAATAGTGGCTTGAATCTCCAAAGACATAAAATATGATGTCAGAGTTAAAGAATAAATAAATATCCTCTAAGTGAAAACTACGGCTGGTTTTCGAATTACATGGTATTCGAGGGTGACGAGATTAATTTGAGCTTTTGTTTGTTGAAAATCTCTCCCCCCCCCTTTTTTTATTCTTTTGGTGTTTCCTCTGATTCTAACTTTTCTATTGATGAAATGATTTGAAACGACTTAAAAAGTCGATCTTAACGGTTCTTGAATGTACTGGTAAAAACTGATTGTGACGAGTTTTAAACCAACTTATCAAATCCGCCTATCTGCATATGCCACTAATCATGTTAGTAAGTTAAAAATACATTCCACAGTGGGAGGAATTGTATATGAATTTAAACTTATCAATAATCCCCTTCAAAGCATCTCTATTAATTCTTAAGTTTATTTGTATAGATAATAGAGGTCGCATTTAAATTTAGCAGTAATTAGGCACAGAGTCGCGGACTAATTTAATACGTCAGGCAAAAATTATTAATATATTTGTGAGAAATTCATAATAATTTACCTATTTTTATTGTGCATACAAGATATAGGCAACTACATTCTACTTGATTCGAATCATATCGGATGAATTTTCTAATCTAACGAGATTAAGAATTCGTTTTTGATATAATTACCCTCAATTCGGAAAAGGAAGGCACAATTCACATACATTTATAATATCCGCGTAGCGAATACGATTCAAGGAGGAATAAAATCAAGAGATCGAAACACGTTTCGGATCTGCTTTCGGCAATTAAGTAATATACTTTCTTAAAACCGATATTTGTGAAAATGGGTTATCTAACGCGTAACATACAGTAATAACCATTCACGTTGAAAGATTTGTATTGAAATCATCGTAATTCACGTATATTGTATTAATAACATGACTCACCGTGTTGAGACAATATCTCAAACCTGCACCCGAGCGGCTGAGCGCGCGCTGGCGGCGGCCGGCGCCATACACGCTGCGGCCGCGGCGGCTCCTCGTCGTCGCTTGACCCCGAACAAGAAGAACTCAGCTCGGAACACGTAGAAAGCGCGCTGTTAAGACGCTCACGATTTGCTAGGCCCTTGGCCTGCGCTGTAGACCTATGGTCGCGATGCCACGCTCGTGGTTGCAGATTTATACTTCGAATAAATCCGATTTTCGTTATTCGTTTGAAATAACGATAAACGCAGGTAACACTTGAATATTCATTTCACTATGAAACGTAACGGACTTTAATAAAAACTATTTAAAAAAAAACTGAACTTTCTACTTCAATCTCGAAAGTTCGTATAAAATTATTACTTATTTAAATTAAATTAAATTATGTATATGTATTTTAAAATTCAGGATTTTAAAATTACATATTATAATCTAACGACTTGCGTACGGTTTGAAAAACGACGCAACAATGAGGATATTTCTGGTGGCTTGCTGGAACTGTGGTGAGTTTTGTCCCCCACCACTCGCGGCGCTGGCGGCGGTACCACGTGACGGGCTTAAAACTAGCACCATCTAGCGACTTCACGGGGAAAAAGGCGATGTACTCTCTCATAATGGACTACGGACGTCAAACGGAACACATAATATTTCTTAGACATCTTTACTCGACCAAAGTCAAGACAAGAATGACTCGCAACTGCAGACGACCGTTATTTATAGGACGATTATTCGAGTGGCGAAACTGTGTGAGTCAGCGCAGGTGTTATTTGTGTTGTTTTGATCGTTATTTTGAATATGACATGTAATATTATTATTATTTGATAATTAATACTTTTATCCATTTGATTATTATTAAAATAATTAATTAAGTTCATCAATTGATTTACTTTTAAAATATAATTTTATCTTTAAATTAAACGCGCTAACATGTATATTATTAATTTTTATTTAATATTTTTTTAAAGTATTCTATTATAAGTGTTTGATTTTTAAAAGCAAGATAGAGTCGTAATGTATTTAGCACAAATAAAGTTAATTAGGACTGTATTGATACATACAAAAACAAAATATAATTTATAATAGTTTTTCTGTAACCATTTAAGTAAACGATGTAACAAATCCAAATGATACATCAACATACCAAATTGCAGAAAAAAACTATGTAGAGACAAATAGGGGAGAAATAAATAAAGACAGGGTATTAAAATCCTAACAAAATTAAATTTAAAAGATCTTGACATTCCTGCAGTAAAACTTTGTAAGTTGTAAGTTGTAACTGTCCAGAGAGAGAAAAAGCTTAAATTTGTAAAAATCTCAGAGCTTTAAAGTACATGGAACTTATCTGACAATGAAGGCGTTGTGTAATAAGGAGTACTTATGTTACATAAACGTTTGGTAATAAAAACTTTTACGATGTAAAAGGTTTAAGTTCATTTAATTTAATAAAATAGGTGAAAATCGAAGCCTTCCCAAGAAAATTTTGAATGAACATACAGTAGGTAGAGCTATAAACTACACGTGGCCTATCTTTCTCGAAGGAAGAAATTGAGGGATTTTTCAAAGGAGAATTCGTAGTGCCTAGTTAAGGATGTTCGATGTGGGAAGGAGGCGTCGTCGGTCAATACTAGGTGGTGCGGTGCGGGCGCGGTGCGCAGGCGTATCCCCCGGCCCCCGCAGTTGCCGGCCCACTCGGCCAACTCGCGAGTCAGCCGTCGTGCGCTACGATCGCGCTCGACTGAGCTCTCCTAGTCATTCTCGAGCCATGTGAATGTTTTCATCACAGAAGAGACCTGTCAACTTTTGTTTCCATCGTTTGGAACAATGAATAATTCCCTGGATAATTAGACTTTTTCTGAGCGTCTGCTCCTAGACCTCGAAAGACAGCTTTCGCCGGGTGTCTAGTTTTTCTCAAGCTTGTGGCCGTTGACACTGCAGCGTGCGGGTCCCGCAGTGCGCGAGTGTGTGGTTGATTGGCAAACGAAAAGACGTCAGCTGAGGCGCGTAAACATTATAGAGTTTTAATTGACGAGACGATGGCTACAGTTCCAGCGTAAGTCCCGATACTTTCAAAACTGAAATCATGTGGGGACTATTACTACTATTTATCACAGGTAAGTCATGTTATGCTGCTTTTTTGTGTTTATTTTTATTATTTATCCGAATAGAAAAAAGAAATAAAGGTAATGTGTACATAAAATATATACCTATATCGGGAAGGTACCTTCTTACTTCTTGTCACTTATGTTTGATCGCTTGTTCTTAATTGTTTAAATTATTATCTAAACTTCTCATTGAAAGTACTTCCCACGCTGTTGTGTTTTTTTTAAGTAGAAAGATAAAGTACTTAGGTATTACATGGATTCAAACCGCGGAATGCAAAAAGTTCGCGAACTAACTTTAAAGGAACTCTACTACTATTAAATTTAATTCCCATGAAGACGACTGACTCATCATAAATTGGTTTCGCGTCGTTTGTATTTTTTATGTTGCAAAAAGGCTTAAAGTTGATTACTCCCATACAAAGTTAATGCTTGTCATTTTAAAATGAATTGCCTCCATTATTTCTGGAAGTGGCATTTGTCATTTCACGCTAAAGGATTGGGAAAGGTAGCGATTATACATGTACCAATTTATGGGATTCAATTTCGTATTAGGTATTTAATTAATAGAAAAGTACTCAGTATTCAGCAAATTGTACCTATTATAAAGACATCGATAACGTATTATTTACTTGGGGTAACTTAATATTATGTGGATGTTATGATTTCTAAAAGGGCCGTTGTCAAAGTAAAAGGAACAAATTGGATCATTTCTAAGAAAAGAGAACATTTTTTGCTTACCCAAACATAATTTTAGCATTATTAAGAGGACGCAAAATTTTGGGGTTCTTCAGGAATTTTATAATACGCCTTTATATATGAAGGACAATTTAAAATATCGGAATGAGTGGGTACTGGGTATACGGAAATCGATCAGCCGTTGAGCAGCTTTTTTATAAATAAAATATTTTTATATATTGCGCACGAATTACTTTTATGTGTGAGATACATTCTTTATAATGTGTACTTCTTTAAAATTGTTGATTTGTATTCCTTCTAAAATCTGGTCAAGATTTGGGGAAACTGACAGGTGTTCAACGCAGGTACCAACCTAAATTAAAGAAGCTTAGCCCGCTCGGCAACTCTTAACAAAGATTTGTTTAAAAATGGACGAAAAAGATGCCAGATGCGATGAATAAACTTAACTTGAACTTTGTGTAAAAGTTTCATGATTGAACAAAGTATTATTATTATTTATGAGTTTAAATAAAACAATTCTTAATAAAATAATACTTTTTAGGTATTTATATTGTTAATATTAAAAACATTATTATTTAAATGATGACCTAAAAAATCATGATAAGAGTAAAATAAGTTATGGCTCCCTAGAGAATGTACCCTTTTTCTTCGAACAAGTTAGAAACTAAGAGAAATTGCGTATCGATAGTTTTTTAGGGCGTACCCTTTTTAATTTTCTTACATGAATTTTTTCTTCCGAACCGAAATGCATATTAGGTACTACTATTATTTATTCGTATGTAATCCCTTTCAATCTGACTAACTTGCATTTATTGTAGCAAATATTATGATTGCAAAAAGGCATTATGCCTTAAAAATCATATTGCCTGTATAAATAACTAGCTGCGCTCCGCGGTTTCACCCGCGTGGCTCCGCTCCTGTTGGTCTTAGCGTGATGATATATAGCCTATAGCCTTCCTCGATAAAAGGGCTATCTAACACCGAAAGAATTTTTCAAATCGGACCAGTAGTTCCTGAGATTAGCGCGTTCAAACAAACAAACTCTTCAGCTTTATAATATGTATGTATTAGTATAGAAGTATAGATGAGTAAGCAAATGTTTTCAAATTACAAAAATAAAAAATTTACTTAAGAAAATTGAAAATACATTCAATTTTCTTAAGTATCGGTTAAAACACTGTTTACTGGATTATGGTTCAATAAAAATGCAATTAGGGCTTTTAATATACTGGAGCGCAATGTAATAAGCGTCCCAACTCCCAAGCTGCAACTAGTTTTTTCTACAAGTTTAAACTCAAAGGCGGATGCTGGGCGCACCTGGCCTTTACAGTTTTTTTGTAGGTACAAAAATGGCTCAGATTTACACTCTTAAATTGTAGGTAGATCGATTTACGGGCTATATGAAAAAAGGTATCATACGGAATTGTTGTAAGATATAATTTTGCAAAAGACAATTCCATCTTAGCTAGTAAATAAATATTAAGTCTAAGACGAAATGAGCTTTATTAATTTTCCCTAAAGATTTGGATATATTTGATCCATTCGTTGAATATTAAACTAAACTGTATAAATTGAAGCACATTATACCGTTTCGGTTCGTTAGTCTGGTTAAATGGTAGTTGAACGTACTAATAATGAAACTATTGACTATTGAATGTATGTGAGGACACAGTAATGGTGCTGACTACATTTTGTTTGCTAATTTGAGAATTTGCTATTCGGTTTAGGAAACATTAAACGACATAATAACAATCATAATAATAAATGTAATGTTAAATCGTAACAAACATTGTCGGTATGGCATAAGTAAAGCTAAGTGGTAAAGCTTTAACGAAGCTTTAACGAGCTTTAACGAAAAGAAACTGTAGAGTCTGTAAAATCCATATTACTTTTATAGACTAAAAAGATTTTTTTATTGAAATATTTACTTACCCTTGCTTTTATAATTACCTATATAATGTGCCATATTTAACATACAACACATGGGTACATTAAAACAATAAATTTCCTTTTGAGCCGAGAGTGGAAATTAACAATCGAAGAATAAAGAGAAATATTAATAAGATACACAACATAACTTTTGAGGATAATTAATAATTATAATAAGCACCTTTCGTAAGTTAAGAGAAAGGTATGACACAGAGATATGGATCCCAAGTTAAAAATAAACGCACAAGTATGGAAACATGCATTTTTGTCATTGTTCTCATAATAATACAATATCTATTTTGGGGTGGTGACAGAGTCTGTTACGGAATGAATGTAGGGAGCCGATAAGTGGTCGGGGCGCCAGCTTTCATCTGGTTTGAAGATATGTGTTTACAATCTTCGCGCATTGGTGTGCGTTTACGCCGGGTATACATTACTTACTAAAAAATACGTTTACTTTACAATATCTTATTTCTTGTTGCAGATAAGTTATTTCGGAATTATAAATATTCATTGATGAGTTCGTTTGAATAACTCTTTGTTATTAATAAAGGTTATCGTAATTTCACGGTCATAAAAATATCTTTGGTAGGTATACCTAACTAGTACTGTGTAGAGTCATTTTATTTTTATAGAGCGAAAACAATGTTTATATGATTTTTGCTTAAAAATGAGAATAATAATGATAAAGCATCACTTAAAATGCGCAAGATTATTTTTACCTAATTCGAGAGATAAAGTAAGTAAATTATTTTTTACCATATTTCGCAGATATTTCGAACAGAAATTTAAAAAAAATCTTTTATATTATGTGCTAGTGGCTCCACAGCTCAAATATTTGAGATCGGGGAACACAGAGGCGGCTGCAAATGGTATTTACGATTACAGTGTCCTCCCCGCTCATTCACAGTAGCGGTATGACGTCGGCGTCGGGACTTATCTCATAAGATAACCTTTTTATTTATTGCCTCCCTCGTGTATCGATATTCGACAGCGCCAAACGTGTTTCTCGTAATGACAATACGCGACGCTTTTGAGCCCTAAATTAATTAAAACTTATCATCTGTTGACCCTTTTTTTGTTATACGACGTGTTCTTTTCATTTACATAAAAATCTGTCTCAAGAATATTCGTCGTAAATTGCTTTTTGCTCTTGTATTTCGAATCTTATTTCGAACAGCACGCGTCTGATAAGATTTCCCAGAAGCAAAGGGATTTTATTAAATTTTCTTATTTTCGACCAATTGTTCGTTGCTTTAATATTATCAGATGTAACATTATATAATAAGGCAACGTCTTTTGTTTTGGCCGTATATATTTTGTTGAAATGTTTGTATAAAATATATTGATACTACATTATCATTTTTTTTTTATATAAATCTCGTGTCACAATGTTTGTCCTCAATGGAATCCTAAACCACTTAACCGATTATAATAAAATTCGCACACCATGTGCAGTTCGATCCAACTTGAGAGATAGGATAGTTTAAACATGTAGGTACCACGGGCGAAGCCGGGGCGGACCGCTAGTTCTCATATATATAACTACTATCTTTTTGTTGTTGAAATATTTTAATATTGGCCATTTCAAAATACAATAGCAAATTGTTCGTACTTATTTAAAACAGAAATTCTTAAGTAGGTGCTATATAAACAAACAATGAACTACAAAATTTGCTTCATTTGTTTTGTTGACCTTGAATGAGGGTTGTACAGCTAGTCTCGGCACGTGCATAAAGTAAAGCGATAATGATAGAGTGGCTAAAGGGGACTCTTAATCAACTGAATAACTAATTGAAGTCAGAACACTCGAATATGGGCAGCGGCCCTTTTGCGGCACCCTATGTGCTTTTGTTGTACTCGTAGCGTAACACAGGAACAGTTGGAATCGTTTTATATGAAAATACATATTATGAAAGCTTATGAAAGGCTCATTTTGTTATAAAAAAAATGGCTTATTTAAACTTTTGCGTGGAATTTCACCAGATTTACGATGCCGTGAAATGCCAAGCGTTTACCTCGAGCTAGTTTGAAAACAGTATTTTGTGGTAATCTTGATAAGTGTGTCAACTTGTAGTTGTTTATTAAATTAATTAACAATCTGTCATGTTCAGAGCGACGGAGCGCAGCGTGTGACGTTCGTGACTTATTGGGTCAGCTTGTACAATTATGAACGTTTGGATGGGAAAAGTAAATTAACAAAAGTAATAAATTGACGGTCTTATTGGTAGATTTGACTGAAAACATGAACAATTGCGTCATCCTGGACAGAGAATCTTAAAAAAAGACGTGTGGCACTCGGGGACTGCCGCGGTAAAGCTATTGCATAGCATGCCTTCAAGCCACACCTCCGTGTCCGTCGGAGTGGGGAGCGTGAGGTTTTTTCGTTACGGAATTTCTGGATTCGGTCCCCGCGCTCAAGGCCCGCGATAGAAGCTATGCAATAGCTTAAAAGAAGGCTCGGGTACTGTACAGAATGTGTTCACAACCTAGGTAGGTACTTGCTCGAAAAATTTAACGGCAAATCGTGGCAAACTCAATCCAAATCGTGAGAGTGAATTTACTATCCACTGTTATATTTGTTACTAAATTAATTATACAAATTTTTATAGCCTCGATCTCAGACTTCAGAGCAAATAATAATAAAGATGGGTGCCGGAATGGGCGTCTCATAAATATAAGCCGTTATTTGTGCGGTTTAAAAATGTAATATGTTGCATGTAATTGGGTCAAAGAGACGGCCAAAGAAGGTCGAGGAGGATGAGAAGAGGGTGTACGAGCTTCGTACTGTGCGTAGAAATGTTTATATTCTATCCGACGCGACATTATTACAACACTACATTCCCACTGAAAATTTTATGGTAATGCGACTCACAATCACGACCTCGTTGGCAACAGATCCTGGTATTTGGATATTTCATTCATTCCATGTATACTTACATAACGAAAGCACACATGTCGTTACGTAATGGCGTTGAAATAAATAGCTTTTCACATAGCGCGCTCTTTGAAGTGGAATAGTAAACGACAAATTTCGAATTGCTATTAAAGCACTATGTATGTTTAATGGTATGGGGTCGTACGGACGATAATAAAATTTGATTACATTTGATCATAAATCTTTTTTTTCTCATTATCTCAGTCAGTAACGCCGGGCCGTCGCAGGCGCGGGAGACAGGGCCCAAATCCCCATGTTTTGACATACATACCCGTCGTATTTATGACACACAGCCCGCTTGTAGCGATCTGACACGAGATTTATGAAGTCACCATGTGTGCTTAGAAGATTGGATTGCTTTTACGCAATAGGAATTATGTTTTGTTATTATAT
>CAJQZM010038172.1:0-16770 GCA_907164665.1 Colias nastes | reverse complement strand
CACTATCGAGCTGCATGCCTTTTAATAGGTATCTGGGCGTTACGAGGGTATGTGACTAATTTAGTTTCAGATCATTATTGACAATTTCTGTTTGAACGGAATAAAATCTATTTTTGTTCTAGCTTATCGCGAAAATAATAATTATTTCTGACTTCTTTTGGTTAACAAAAGTATTCTTCAAAAACTTTTTTCTTAAGAAAGTTATTAAAAAATAAAAATACATAATACCATAATACCATAACTTTTCTATTTCTTCTATAAATAGAACATAGTTATAGAAATAATTTGGGTTAAAATTGCGTCACAAAGTTACATCGCATTTTGTGTTCGTGTACTCATAATGATATCGATTTGCGAGCATAATTTGATACCAAAATTGCTTTAGTCACGGAATTTCCGTGATCCGGCGTGTAACGCATTTGGATTTTGGGCAACCTTGGCCCCTGTGTTTTCCTTTCAATGTCAATGTCAAACGCAAGCTTCGAAACGTTTCATTGGTCCTTTGGTCCCATATAAAATGAAGTCGAAAATGAATAATTATTTGATTTGATACTATCGAAAGACGCGGTTTGGATTTTGGATTAGGGTAAATTCACAAGATTCAATATTACAATTATGTTCTGGTTTTCGAATTTGCATGGATGGAATATGAATTAAATGGTAATGGTAAATAAGTAGGTAGTAGACGAAATCGCTAGTCGATTAATTATGTACTAACTTAGATCGCCCTTCGGTCGAAATTTGGCTTTATCCCAATCACTCTCACCTGCATTCCACTGCATTTATAGCTATAAAATATAATATTTACATTCGATAGATCTATATTGTAACGATTTAAGGAATATGTATGTATAATAACACTTAAGTGCGCAAAAGAACACGCTGTAGCGTAAGCCTTAATTAAATGGGTATATTTCCAGTAAAAAGTAGGATCATCCACAATATAATTTGTGGCAAGTGGCAACTTACATCCCGGGGGTTTACCATGATGTCTCATAGGAGTATTATTTCCAGTGTGGGAATGTGATGGCGCTAGACAAACTACATATAAGTATAGGTAGTGCTACTGTAGAATACTGTACGGTAGAATACTACTGCTGGAAGACATCATGGTACGAAGACAGCTCTAATGAATTTATTAAACTCGAGTTTATATAACACTAGTAGGATGATATCACTCACCGATTTTCGAAAGGTATCAGTTGACACACAAGATAGAGGCAAACGAACGCGAAATATACGCCAATGAAGTACCTGATCCAGTTCCTTAGAGATATCACCATCGTGGAACTTTCTCGAACTGCCAGTTGATGTCCGATACGGTGTTGATAAGTCAGATTATGTTATCACACGGTATTAGGAGTGAACGAATAGATGATAAGGATTACGCATTATCACTGTCCGGCTTTTGGTTTTACACAATTTGTACAATTTTTGTCATCATTAATTTTGAAGGTAGTTTGGTCGTCTTGCGACTTCGATAGACCGAACTGTAATTCAGCAATCAACTGAAATAGCAGTGTTTTTGCCCTTTTGAATAGCTAATGAAAAGATCTGTATTATCTTTATGATCTTTATTATTACAACATTCAATAAATTTTTATTGTCTATTTGGATTCAACAAGTCGATTAAATGCAACACTTTGCTAATGTATCCTTTACGAAATGGGTAAAAACCTTTTTAATATTTTTTTCCTTACATCTATTACACATGACATTTTGTATACCCTTACAGAATTATGTATCATACTGCTGCAGTATATCCTTTTAATATTGAGATGACATTTTGTATGCCTTGTATAGGAATATGTATCATACTGCTGCAGTAAGTCTTCTTAATATTAAGAGTAATGTATAAAATATAGAATGCTAGAATTCTAGTAAATATATACAGAGGAAAAAGTTAACTTTTCCTGTAGAATTTAACATGGAGAATTTGGTTCATTAATGATTTTCAGCTAAATCGAACTGGTCATCGTGACGAAATAATTTCTGTAGAATGACTAATAATTACTGAGAACAATTTGTAATTCTATGGTCTGTTTATTTTATGTTCCCTATAAATTATAATCCTTTCCTAACTCAAGCAAAAATTGACGAATAAAATGCCCACTAATTCAAATTATAAGTCTTTGCATGTTTTAAACTAGATTTAAGATGTTCTGAACAAACTAAATCTAAACTAAATAAAAATTGCCAATAACAACCCAGATTACACGTTTATCGGATATCAAAATCATATTTACCTTTCTCTTAGTTGAAGTGAAACTTCTTTATCGGGGGTGGACAAAAATTTTGTGTGACATTTTTGCGTTACGCCGCGCGCGTGACATTTTTGCGTTACGCCGTACTCGTGACATTTTTACGCGCCAACTTTTTCTTATCCCTACCACGCGTGATTCGACGTATACTTTCTCCAGCGGAGTAGGGATAGCGTATCGTTTTAACGTACGTCCTACCACTTTACTTGACCGTTTTTCTATTGCACTCGTATTTATTTCCAACGCTCTATAGTGACGTGATAATATTATATTAAAGTGATCAGCACAATCAAAGTGTTTATTTTAATTCTAATTCCAGTGAATTTCAAAAAAAAGTAAGTAATTACATATCTTTTTCTAATACTTAGGTGTAATTATGGTATTTATTTTTCTAAGTTATTTAAAATTAACCTCACTTTTTGATTGTATTTTTCAATTTTTTCAATTTTATTATAATATTATGTATAGATACACTAACACGTGGGTGAAATTATGTATAAATTTTTTCTAATACTTGAATGTTATTGTGGTACATATTTATTTTTCTAATTCTAAAATATTTACAGTTATTCTCAGTTTTTGATTGAATTTTTTAAAACACCAACACGTGGGCGTGATCATGTTATTTATTTTTCATCTCTGTCTTAATATGCATATATTATGTACTATGTGCGTCATTAATTTCTGACTGTTTCGAGATTTGGTGCAAAATAAAACAGTGTGTAAATAAAATTAAACAATTGAGTAAAAGTATAATTTCATAGATAACACGTTGAGAAGTTCCCTGTATAAATATATATACATATCTTGTATAAATACATACATAATATGCCTATAGATCTTTACTCAATTGTTTTATTTTATTGATTTTTTACAAATTTTATTTACACACTATTTTATTTTGCACCAAATTTCGAAACAGTCAGAAATTAATGACGCACATATTATATATACGTTTTAATATAGAATATTTTTTATTTTACAACCTTTACAACTTGATCATTAGGAATTTATTACCTCTATTGTTCGAACAAAAATAAGTTACCGACTTTAAGAACGTGCCGACAATGTAAGTACACTATTGTTTCTTAGAAAACATTTTAGGAGTATACGATAATAAATCTATGACTCACGTAAACACGTGTTTGCTCGATTGGTGTCAGGTGTTCAATTATAATTTTATGAATTCAAAATTTATAAGAATAAACCTCAAACTCTCTGTCCAATCAAAATCCGCCTAAGTCGAAATCCTTTATAAGCTGAAAACGGCAGTGGCCGGCGTAAATATTCAAATAGGTAGCGAGGAGCGAAGCGACGAGCATCTTAGGTTAACTTTTGAACTACCGCACGAGCCGAGCGAGCGAAGCGAGCGAGTTGCAGCAGCGGCCGGTGTAAATATTTAAATAGGTAGCGAGGAGCGAAGCGACGAGCATCTTAGGTTAACTTTTGAACTACCGCACGAGCCGAGTGAGCGAAGCGAGCGAGTTGCAGCAGCGGCCGGTGTAAATATTTAAATAGGTAGCGAGGAGCGAAGCGACGAGCATCTTAGGTTAACTTTTGAACTACCGCACGAGCCAAGCGAGCGAAGCGAGTGAGTCGCGGCAGTGGCCGGCGTAAATATTCAAATAGGTAGCGAGGAGCGAAGCGACGAGCATCTTAGGTTAACTTTTGAACTACCGCACGAGCCGAGCGAGCGAAGCGAGCGAGTTGCAGCAGCGGCCGGTGTAAATATTTAAGTAGGTAGCGACGAGCGTGTGACTAACGTATTTCTTTAATATTGTATATAGTAAATTATTTTTTGCAAAATAAGGACATAAAGAAGTTTCACTTCTTACGTGTGTACTCTAGTACACGCACACATTTTTTTTTTATAACTTTATCAAGTACCTATAATAAACTTTCTTCACAAGTTTTTCTTTTTTAAACGCCGACACGTTCCACAGCCAGTTATTCTAACTCTAGCCAGTACTTTTTTTATTTTTTTTCTGTTCAACCTTTGTGGTCGTAGACCACGGAGATTGTTATCAAAATATTCGTTTTTATTACCCAAAGAAACTAGCCAATGATTCCATTTTCAAAAATGAATTGTAGCTTTTTCATAAAAAAGCTGAGATAAAATATTACAAAATAATATTATGTCGTCTGCCTGTGTAAAATGTACCTAGTATTATCCAAATAGGCAAATTATTCTAACACGGCATGTTTGTATTGTCCATATATTTGTCTGTTTATATAGGATTATTATAAAATAATAGAAAAACCCGCATAGTTCCCGTTCCCGTGGGATTTCCGGGATAAAACCTACCCTATGTGTTAATCCAAGTTACCCTCTATATGTGTGCTAAATTTCATTGTAATCGGTTAAGTAGTATTTGCGTGAAAGAGTAACAAACATACACACATACATCCATCCTGACAAACTTTGGCATTTATAATATTAGTAGGAATGTTACGCGAATGAAGTAAACTCAGAAGTAAAAATAACAAATAAAACAGGATCGCTGCGCAAATGGGCCGGGAGGGACGCAATTTGCGGCAATGCGAACGTCCGGTACTCCACCTACCATTGTATATGAATCACCGGTAATACGTGAACGACATACTAGCTGTTGTCTGTGTCTACTATAATAATTAAGGAATTTTGAAACTACGAAGTAAAAGAAAGATGATAAAACAATAAAGACTATGCTAGCAGAAGTTAATACAGGAGGGCCACCTGATGATAAGTGGTAATTGAACATCATATTATGGATAATTTCACAAAATATTAGAGTTTTTATATTAAGCTATTGCATAGCTTCTATCGCGGGCCTTGAGCGCGGGGACCGAATCGAGAAATTCCGTAACGAAAAAACCTCACGCTCCCCACTCCGACGGGCTCAGAGGTGTGACTTGAAGGCAATAGCTTTACCGCGGCAGTCCTCGAGTGCCTTTTTTTTTCGATATACCTACTTACATTGATATTTTTGTGCATTATTTTTCAGTTTGCACTGGTCGTCGATAAATACTTATTTCTCAACTCAACCAATTTAATTTATACATGATTTTACTCAAAATAGCTAAAACCAAAGGAGGATGCACATCTGGATATGCACTTTAAAGATAAACATACAGATTTAGGTGGGTCAACGACCTCGCATACTATATTTAATTATAATAAACCTGTTAGACCAGTTCTGAGCATATCGTATGGTCGCAAAATTTAACGATGCGTGGAAATTTTTGTGATGTCTCAGATGACTCATAGAAAGGGTAAATTTTTGTCACATGCAATACGATTTGAACTGTCGACATAATTTTTCGTAAAGATTTTAAAAATAATGTTAATAAAAGCTTGGTAGTGTTATTTTTAATATAACATCGATTTCTCAGGATATTGGTATTTGGTCAAAACAATTAGTTTAAAATATTGTGTTTGTTTGTAGCATCGACCCATGTTTTTTTAATAAATTCTTGTTGAACAAGATGCTTATAGGTATATTTTGTACTTCCAAATTTTTGTACACCGTAGATGATCAGTAGCATCATCTACCCTCATTTTGTTGATTTTTGTATATTATTTATTTTAGTAGTTCCCTCTATATTTATTAGCTTTACGATATATATTTTTAAACGGCATACAAATGTTAACATGAAAGACGTTATATAAGATTCGTGTTTATGCGATCGATAAACATTGAATCGTATTGATGTAATAAACCTCCACTGACGCCAGCATCTGATAGTAATCGACATGATAATCACAATCTTTTTACGATTATTTTAAACTGTTTTACTGCAAAGAAAAATGATTTGATTTGTGGAGATATTAATAAAGACTGAGATTTTTAAAAGTCGTAAACTACGAAAACATACTGGTCAAATATTATTTGATAGGTTAGATATCTAGTACCTAAGTAATAACATATTATGTAGGTATATAGCCTCCTAAGGACCAAGCTAAAAAAATCCTATTCTGCATTACTACCCATTGTTCTCACCTGAGTACATAAAAATACAATAGACCTGCCACCCAATGGTATTTTTTTATTTTTTTTATTGTTAGAGTTAAAATTTACTTGTGGGATTTTTTATCTGTGTAAAATATAGCTTATAGAATACATTTCTGAAAAAAAAAACTCGATTTATTTTGTTCTCATGTGATCACATCAGACCTAAGTGAATCCAAAAATTTTTTTATTAAAATAAGGTTTTACTTGTAGATTTTTTTATTTACTTATGTTATAAAATATGAGATCATACAAAAACCTCTACAAAGTATACAAAAGAATTAAAAACAGTTTTTCTTAAATTCTAAATGTGTAAGTTTACTACATATTAGGTAATAAAATATCTAAACTATCTGAACATATGTTAAAAAAAGAAATAAAAACATTGGAAGTACAATATTAGGAACTTGAAATATCAATGAGCTAACTAAAAATCGATTCGGAAACAAATGGTGGGTCTCCTAAGTCTTCATCACTAGGAATAAAATCTCCGTCAGTCGGCTAGGAAATCGATGATATTATCGTCACGAATAACTGAAAAAATAAGGAAGATAACTGTATATTTTGATTGCAATAGTAATTCCTGTTGACAGTTTAAATAAATTATAATCATAAAACAGGACAATTACACTCAAAATTACTGTAAAACAACAAAATAAATTATTAACTAATTAAATGTTTTATAGTCATTGACTACCAATGTCTTCAACTGAGTACAAAGAGTACAACTAAGTAACGACCAATGTTCTCACATGATCACATAAAAATTATCCGTGAATTTTAAAAATACAATATGAATTGTTTCGTTAAATTTAATTAAAATACGTTCCTGTACTGTTTTTACTATTCATTTTTCAATACCAAATGAAAATCAAGTGAGAGATTAATATGATAATTAACGATTTAACTTACCTCTATTACGTTGACCAGCCATTTTCAAAACTTTAACTAAAGTATTTTAAAATTCTGTGATTGGATAACCCATTTACCTATCAAACCTAATAGTTCAATTCAGCCAATCGCTTTAAACAGTGATCATAGGCAGAAAAGCGCGGTATTTTTTAAGTTATTTCGAATTTTCGATTTTGTCATCGGATGAGGACAGTGGTTGGTAATTTAGTTAAAACTTTTTGGTGCTTCGGGTTGTAATGGTGATGGTGTTTATGTACTTATATGAGGCCATTGGTCCTTAGGAGGATAAACCAATTTATAAGGTTCTTATGGGTTCTTAACAAAGTTTTACAGCTTACAATATCTCAACCATTTTCCCTGATCTCTCAAGTTTACGCTAGTTATAAGTAAATAAATCATTTATTGGCACAAAATAATTTAACAAATTAAAGTGATCGCAGACTCCCAACATAGCATAAACTTCACATAAATTGGCGACATGGGTTTTTATCTATGAATCGATCAGTGAAACAGATGACCTTTCCCACGCTTTTTAATGTGGTATCTAGTACGTTGAATACTTTTTTAAACCGATTTTTTAAACTACTAGCTTTCCTCAGAGCCTCGCCTGCGTTGGCTTGGTCATGTAGAGCGAATGGGTGAGGAGCGAGGTCTGAAGAGAGCATACTTGGGCCGTCCCTCGGGCCGTCGGCCTGTGGGTCGACCCAAGTATCGCTGGCGCGATCAAGTGGAGTGCGATTCAAGCCAATGACAATTGACCGCTCAGGACCGGGGAAGGTGGGGAGTTCTCGTCTCGGAGGCCAAGACCCACTTCGGGGTTTCAGCGCCACAGGAGTAAGAGTAAGTAAGTAAGTACTAGCTTTTCTGGTAAACGTTGTACTGCCCTCTTATCACTCAGGGGCATGAAAAATAGATGTTGGCCGATTCTCAGATACCCAATAGGCACACAAAATTTATGATAATAGGTCCAGCTGTTGCGGAGGGTAACTATGGTAATCTAACATTGTGACACGAGAATTTTATGTACCTATGTTTATGGAGAAGAGATTAGGTAGGTACGTGATGTATTTCATCATTTTACGTAGTGTTTGTCATTGATAGGACTGGATTAGATTCAACATCGTGTCACGATCTTCTTAGACAAAACACGAATGTTCATAAATGAGTCAATGAGCAAATTTTTGTATCGATTTGTAAAAAAACAGAAATATTGTGCAACATTCAAATTTTAAGTTCTGCCCTTTTTCACCTGAGTTGTGCAGTCCCAGCCATTAGACGAACGGTCTAAACCTAAAGGCTGGGAGTAATCTCTATGCACATTGAAATTTGTAGAAATATTTTTAAAATTGGTATTCAATACAGTATTTTTCATTAATTTATTTAATTTACTGCCTAACTTTTCCATTAAGCATATCTAAGATACGGTATCGATAGAAGCTTATTGACAACAATTATTTACTTACATTGCAACCATTCATTGCAACACCAAATAAATATTAAATATGATAACATGGTTCTACTATTATCAATGTCAAGATAAAGATCCTGTCACCTAACATCACAAGGTATCAATAAGGTATCAATAAAACAAACTTATCTTAGGGCCTGCCTCTTGATTAAATTATTCTACATGTAATAATTTATAATATCTATTACTTATTAAAATACTGAAGAGTTTGTTTGCTTGAACCTAAGGCTTGAACGTGCAAATCTCAGGAAGTACTAGTTCCAACTTCCAATAGAAACATGTTATTTAAACCATCAAACATGGTATAACCTTTTTGCAAAACAAACCTTTTTGTTCAAAGAACAAAATCAGTGAAATAGAGCTTTTTATAGCAATGTGCAAGCGAAGACGCGGCACAAAAGCTAGTTATTCCCATTGTTATATCCATCAATACGTTTTACGGTTCTGCACAAATATATAATGATAGTGGAAAACTTTTTATCGTTGCACTTTCACACAGAAACTGGGTCAACGAATATCGATGATACTAAAGATAGGAATGTGAAGGGAATTGCTGAATTATTCAGTAATACGTGGTAATACCGTAAATCGATAAAGAGAGTCTAGATTTATTAAAGGGGTATCAACCTTTCATGGAAAGTTAAGGTACGATAAGAAGGCTATTTTATGTTTTCTATAATATGTGATCGAAAAAGTTGTAGTAAAATCTGCAGTAGGTACTCTGAAGTTTTATTTTGCTAGTGCAATATAGTTAGTGCTATTTCAAAAAAAATGTTGTGTGGTTTTATGAAACCACGGTAAAAGTGAAACTTTTTTTCACACTATAGACACGATAATTATCGTACGGTTCCGAACACTGCTTTATACCTACTCGGCAGCCGACCGTCACGCGACATGCGCTACACAGACCAAAAAGTTTGAGACGATGTAATAAAAGTTTCACTTTAAAAAGTAATATATTTTCATAATCTGTAAGACTGATATCTCTCCCTAAGAATCGTTAAACCTTGAACATCAATTGAAGAATTCAATTCAATCAATTCAATTGAATAGACAAAAATCTTCCACACATAAAGTTATAAATAGGTAGGTATATATAACAATCAGATAGCATACTCGTATGCGATACAGTCGTGTGAATTATCGTGACGTCTGATTGACTGAAGCAAATTACTGGAAAAATCGATGAGAATAAACAAACAATAAAAGTGTTTTCAAATACATAATATGTTCCTCGAGTAAAGAAAATTTTAAATAATATATTATGTGCTAAGATCTTACGGAATTCGTTAATCAAATAGTACTAAGAACTTACTGAATCAGTAAATAATAATCATCATCAACATGATTCGTTGGCATATTATTAAGAAAATAGTTTTAAATTATTAATTTATAATTAAGTAGTAACTAATAATCATCAGCAATCATCGTATGGTGGTTCTTGTACGATGTTTAAAATTAGTGTTGACTGTTGATCAAAATTATGTGCAAATAGCCAAATAGGATATAGTTGCGTAAACAAGGCAAAATAAATTTTTCGATCGGTGAGCACTCTCTAATGCTTCGCATTACGAATTTATGAGCCCTGCAAAATCAATAAAGTTTTTGCACGTTATCTATACATATATGTTGCAAATTGTTAAGTTGTATCCAGTAAAATATAACCCATTCAGTCCATAATATTCAGGTAATTTCATCAAAAGCATTTTTACCTTTAAAACATTTTATTACTCAGTCGACGATTCGTTATCTTTACAGATCAAAAGAATTTCTAATGAATCAGCATTTTATGGTACTGTTTTTCATCACAGTCAGAACTTTTTGTTTAATTTTCGTGAGTTTCGTATATTTTTTAAAAAGGTGAAGGTAGTTCGTATTTTTAAAATACTATTTTACGAATAAAAGGTAAAAAAAAAAAAAAAAATGTTAGTCTGTGTTATTGGTTTTTGGTACTCCTATAGTTATTCCTTGTAACAAATACAAAAAGTTAGGGTTCCACTAATATCTGTATACTTGGCCTGCGGCTTCGCTCAATTATTACACGATTTTCCATATTAAATTATTTTCCTTTTCAGTATCTACCCACAATGAAGCCATGTTTAAAAGTGTCCACTATTAATCGTATTAGACCTACTTATGTGGCATTAGGGTAGATGTCGGCTGTGAAAATCCCCTTTACAGATTAAGTTAATTGCTCCTATACTACTTAAGGTTATATAAAACTTGGCCTAGAGACATTTGGTTACAAAGTCATAATAGCTCTATACAATTTTGAAAATGTCGGAAATTGGTTATTTTCGATTTGATTTATTACTTGCAAGTTGTACAGTCATAGTCAGGGTAAATGATAAAGCAATATTTTCACCTAAAATCCCAAAAAACGGAGTTTCTAAATTCGTGGTGATGACATCGCGTAGATATTCTGAAGCAATTGATTTTATTTAATTTCTGTAGTTAGTTCTTTATATTGACGAGTTACAATTTTTTTACTAGACCCAAATTTCACTGTTCACTCTATTTTAATTATAGATATCTACACTAATATTATAAAGAGGAAAACTTTGTTTGTTTGATTGTAATGAATAGGCTCATAAACTACTCGACCGATTTTGATGAAATTTGGCACATATAATCTTTAGACCCTCAGAAAGAACATATAGGCTACCTTTTATTGCGAAATATGTACCACGGGCGAAGCCGGGGCGGACCGCTAGTATCATTATATTGATAGAATTAATAACGTAGCTTAGGTACCTACCTGACGAATAAACTGCTAAACATCTCCGTCTTGTCGGTTCTCCCAAATTTCTGATTTCTGCTCCTCACCATGAAAGCAATGGGCTTAAAAAGTCTTGCGTATGGACGCATAATACCGCACTATTCTATATTTTCACAGTAGGACCTAGTATGTTATGTTGTATACCTACCTATTATGTTATCTGTGGTAGGATGGTGGTAGGACTAAGGAAAAATGGACAATAATAAGACTAAACTGTCACGAAAGAAATACTTATGTTTGCGTCTTTTATTTATAATACGATCGCATACATAAACCTATACGCTTAGCCTACACGTATCAAAGAGAATAATTGTTTTTGTTCTAACGACATAAGTGTCCAAACCCAATAAGGTATCCACGAATCACGGGTCGTTGAACTCGCTCCCTTGGCAACATTGCATCGCATGCGCAGACCAAAAAGTATGACAAAATAAAGGTCTTATTTATAGCCGTTGCTATGAAGAAGAGGAAAGTGGTGCATTTATAGCTAATGGAGTTAATGTAATGGGTATTATTTGAGAACGTGTAGGTTTATTTTGTTTTGTTTTCAAAATTAGGAGAATTTATTCAAATATAGGATTTAGCTACGTAGGTATTAGATATGTTAATTAACATGACTGATAAATTAAAATTGATCATACCTACTGCAGACACTTGTTAAATTCAACAAGTATGAGAACAAGTAACAGAACGAGAAATGGGATCTTTCTGAGGTTTCAACATTTTCACTGCAACGGGTCTCATCTGTGTCCCTCATTTCCCTTTGTTGTTTAGTGACCTAGGTGCATTTAAATTTAAAAAAAATCTATGTTCCTCATATAATTGAATTCATACATTCATGTGATACTTGGACAAAAAGACGGATAGTGTATTAATATATGCGTAGCATTATACAACACTTCACCAAAAAAATCTTGGACAGAATTCGTTTCCAAACTCAAGGTCAGCAGAGAGGTGTGAGAATTACACAACTAGGTTTATTTTTAGCGAAATCATAATAAATCATAGCAAAGCTTTTTATTCAGTAAATAGGGCTGCCAATTTTTTTCGTCGAGTCATATATTTATGAGTCTATAAGAAATTTTGAAAGCATTTGGAATTCCGCAAAATATTATTTATTCATATACAACACTTAACCCCTCACGGGTCCTACTATAACATACTGATTTAGTTACGAGCAAATAATGTACGTAGGACGCGTGAAGCTTTAAGAAACGTTAATTATCCAATAAAAGATTCATTTTATTAAAAAGTTCCATATTTACACATTAAAAAGCATTCTAAATCCTACGTGTACCTACTAAGATTTCTACAAAAATTTTATCATGTATTTTAGTCTCCAATTGACCTCTTCCTTTAAATCCTCTTGTTAATACATGAAAACATAATAACGCTGGTGAATTCAGCCCTGTGACCACCTTACTCCAGACAAACCCACATGCGTCAGAACTACGTCAACACTTTGATAGATATCAGCACCCACTTTGTTTACTACTATTGATTTATGTATCGGTATTCTACGGTGTTCAATATTTAGAATTCCATTTTCCAACCTCGTAGAAACATTGTTTCAATTGCATTCCATGCTAAAATGTTACGCTTAGTGCATAATAATAACAATATAAAGGAGCGTAAATAAACACTCAGATAAACGAAAAACAACTTCGATTTAATATCGTCATTATAGCCTTTATTATAAACAAATCCTGGGCTATTCTATTTTGTTAACGATACGTAAAAGTTTTCGGAGAATGTCAGGAAAATATAATTTTACTAGCTGCTCCGCGCGGTTTCACCCCCGTGGCTCCACTCCTGTTGGTCGTAGCGTGATGATACATAGCCTATAACCTTCCTCGATAAATGGGCTATCTAACAGCGAAAGAATTTTTCAAATCGGACCAGTAGTTCCCGAGATTAGGGCGTTCAAACAAACAAACAAACAAACTCTTCAGCTTTATAATATTAGTATAGATGAGTGGATATAAAAGCACCTCTAGTTTGTTTGTAGTTGACAACTCAACATTCTGAAGATGGTACAACCTGGTTAAATCCATTATACAACGTAGCTTGACCTGAATACGTTTCCCTCACCAAATAAAACACAATAATAATTAAATTCCACTGTTATATTTCATTTTGAGTTATATTTTACAGTGATTGAAACATAAACTTTATGACACATGCCCAAATCATTTCCGTTGGCACTGCATTCACCGTGTTTCTATTTGATTTTACTTTATGATCTCCATTTCATCTCTATTGCATCGTCATTTGTTTCAAATTTCTTGAAATGAAGATCCAATTTATTATTTTCAAGCAACAGCGCGTTCAAGACCAATTGAAATTGCCCGTATAAATGTCATCTGACATTTTTTACATCTCCAAAATCTTCATTTTCATTTTAGATACCTGAAACAATGTAGAATTTTCATCGTTATGTCAACTATTAAGTATTTTGTGGTTATGTTTTACTTCATATTCTTATTTTAAGTTCATAATTTTAGCTTTGATACCGATCATGTAAATATTATTTTCCATTTAAAATAAAGGATAAAACTTTTTGATATTGGAACGAGCAAATACGTCTTTTATAATCTTTTAAAACATAACACGGAATTGTACTCATAATTTAAAGAGAAACTCAAGGAAAGGAGATTCGTCGAAAAAAAAATATTTATCTTGCAATTCGTCGAAAAAAAATTATTGATCGATTGTTTTATATTTAAAGGCATATATGTAAAACAGAGCAGACACCTAAAGGTGTAACGTAAAACGTGGGATTCTAATGAGGGGTAGGTCGGTAAACCTAATCACATCATTCTTCTGTCTGCTTGGATGCTTACCTAATTTTATTCCAGTCTTCCACTAACCTGATGCTTTGTCTGATGGTTGTGTCGTGTTCTGTTGAGGGTTCGCTGGAGCTTCATTTGCTGTTTGCTGGGGTGCGGCCTGCTCAGCTGCTGGTAACCAACCCCTGTTAAGAATAAATATGATTACTTATAGTCTATCAAAATGTGTGTCTTAGATATCGATGTTAATCTAGAGATCTGTGTTTAAGCACTTTTAAAATATGAAATTTTAGTTACTGTATCACCTCTGAGTCGCTGGGTTAGGTTTTTTAAATTTTGACATAATATTATCAATATGATAGATAGTTAATAAAATTACCTTTTTGTTACTCTCTACCTTTTGGCGAGTTAGATTCTAATTGAAAACCTGAGCACAAGCATCTTATTCTAAGTAAAAAAAGAAAAGAAAGAAAAGTAATTTATAAAACACTTCATCATTTTCAAGCGGCCTTTCCATTATTATGAAACATGAGATAGGTACAAAACTGAATGAAATAACACAAAATGAACAGACAGCTGCATGCAAACATTCAAGGCTTTCAAAATGAAATAAAAAACGATTTTTCGCCATTGAACTTGAACGCTTTCATACGTGCTGACATAATACGAATTGTGCTAACAGATCGCATAGTAAACATAAATGAGTTATCACGTTCGAGCCTTGACGACGATAGCAGACGGCCAAACAAACACGTTACTAATGTGTTAATTGTGACTGCAAGATCTAGAACATAGATCAAAAGCAGACTATTTTCAAAGTGTGAAATTGGCAATTAAAATAGTTCCGAGAATTAAGGTAAAATTTCAAGATACAATGTATAATATGCTCAAAATATAGATTAGAAATAATGAATATTTTCAAGTCTAAAGTAAAAGTATCAAAATGGTCAATCATCATCAGGAGGAGTGGCCAGAGGTTCAGGGATTTCCTCATGTAAAAATTCCATTTCAGAAGGAGAATTTTGTTGCGTTGCTGGAACGATCGTCTCCAGTTCTTTTATAATCTCATCAGCTGTGGGTAGAATAGGAGCAGGGAAATCTTCAACGGGAGCTGAGTATGTCTTCACTTGGTACTTGGATGACTTTTTAGAACTACGATCATTCCAACCAACTTCGTCAGTCGAATCTTCACTGGTACTGTTGCAGTTGTCTCTGAAAAAGGAGTAATAGTTAAATAGGTAACATTAAATTTACTAGTTAAAAAAAATAACAAAAATAATAAATAATATCTTACTTTAGTTTTAAAAATAGATTTGCGTGAAGGAAAGCCCTTGGTCAAAATAAAATAAAACAAAAACACAGAAACAAAAACTTACGCAACAATTAACAGCACAATCGTTGACATTTAGGGCCATAAATAATCCTGTTTACGTTTTCAAAGGTTTTATTTATGTTACAGCGAGTGATGTTGACATTGAAATTACGAGAAAATACAATTACAATGGTCGGATCGCAAATACTCCCTTGGTAACAAGAACCAAGTCAGCTGATTTTAATGGTGGAAATAATTGGATTCAACCCAATTCCCGGCGGTATTTCAGTGGGTATTGGAAAGTGTGTGAAAATTACAGTTATTACGTAAGAATTATTCGGGACAAACAAGTTTCTTGACGTACAAGAGTTGATATTTATGTTACGTGTAAACGTTAAAAATATATAAATAAACGTTTGTAAGGAATGAGTAGGGTAATACACGTGTAAAGTATTAGGAGGTTACTTATCCATTATTTTGTTAATGCATAATAATTATTACAAGAAAATGATATACCTACTTTTAGTTATTACTGGGGATTATGCTTGTTTTATAGGTACTATTCTTAAACACGGAATACAGTCAGATATATTCCTTGTTTCATTAATTTATTAATTTAAAGACTATGTCGATAGATATATAAGAATTCAGAAATGTTGAGATTTAACATATTCTCATTACCATTTAATTTTAATCAAACCTTCCATAGAATCACATAGCCGGAACTTAAGGCTAAATGATAATAGATCCAGAGCTGATAATAAATTGAACAATTAAATCCACCAGAGCAGTCTGCGGCTCCCAACCATTCGACCTTTGCAAGTCGATCGGTCCATTAGCCGTAGAATCTGGCATCGGATGGTGTTTTGGCAGAACGAGATACAACCCTCGTCTTGGCTGAGGGCCAGCTAGCTGAAGACGGCACCTAGCCGCCTTGAACGCTTTTAAACAACAGTTTATTGATCTTAGCGGAAGTTCAGGTACGATAGCGAGACATGTTATGCGTGTCAAGGGAGATTTTAGCTTGTTGGGAGTCGTGAGAGATCGGTTTTGGATGATCATGTCAATCACTCGAATAAAAAAGAGCGTGCGTGCCGAGCACACTTGTCAGAAGTGAAACTTCTTCGGCAAGAATCAAAGATACCACAATCGTCGCCACACTCCATGTCGTGACGGTATTGCCATGACGCGACTTTGACATTTTACTCTCAATGCCCCTTAAGATGTTTAAGAATAAGCTATTAGGGTTCGATCCATAAT
>CAJQZM010038171.1:0-24341 GCA_907164665.1 Colias nastes | reverse complement strand
TCTGTCAAGACCCTTTTTCTCAGGAACGCGTGGAGGTATGAAGCTGAAATTTATATCAATTACTCAGGTCTACTGTCCCTTGAAGCTGTGAAAAAATCAAACTTCTAAGCCAACGCAATCAAAAGATACAGCCGTTTATGCCGCAAATTTTCGACACTTGCAAGGGAATCAAAACCTACAGGGTGCTTCCCGTGAACTCAGAATCTTGAAATTTGGTACGAAGCAACGTCTTATAGCATAGATAAAGGAAAAATTACGAAAACCATAAATTTTTAGTTACATCACGTAATATATTTTTTTTTAATAATTTTAAACTTACTACCCATTTCCTCATAAACGCGTAGAGGTATTAAATTGAAATTCATACCAAATACTCAGGTCTATAATACCTTTAAGCTGTAACAAAATCAAACTTCTATGTCAACGCAATCAAAAGAAACAGCAATTTAAGCTGCATATTTTGAAACTGGCAAGTACTCGCAAGGGAATCAAAACCTAAAGGGTACTTCCAGTCGACCTAGAATCTTGAAATTTGGCATGAAGCAACGTTTTATAGCACACATAAAGGAAAAATTCCGAAAACCTTAAATTTTACGGAACCCTCGGTGCGCGAGTCCGACTCGCACTTGGCCGGTTTTTATTTTTATATGAAAATGACAACTATTATATTATGAAAATAAAGTAGTAAGTTTGCTTGTTTACCTTTTATCGTGGTTGCCTGGAAGAGATCACTATTAAGTGATAAGGCCGCCAAAATAATTGTACTCTGTTCTATCTGTATTCTGTAAGTAGTTCTAAGGTTTCCTATCTGTACAACTATTAAAGAGTTAAATAAATAAGTAAGTCCTTAAGTCTTAAAAAACGTTACAAGAAGCCGTAACTAAAATTATAGTAAAGATTCATAGTCATTTCATACATTTTCATACTTCCAAATAAACTAACTGTAACTCTAGGATAAAGTAAAAGAATTTACAGGAAAACGCTCCTTAATCCGAAGAGATACAAGCCTGGCCCGATATAAAGTATAATTTAAAACTAGTTACGATACTGTTTTCCTTACTACGGCACCTTCGAAAGTGTTCATAAAATATCCCGTGTACACTTGAGTAGAATACCGTAAAATGAAACTATTTTTTATTTTAGTTTACTAAATGTAATGAAAGAAGCTATTTTAGAAGGTTCAGAAGTGTTAGAACTTTAAAATTTCGATGTAAGTATACGATCAAAATTAACTTACGTACCTACATTTACTATTTACTTTATTACATAAGATACAAGAATGAGCGGCCTTATCATTTTGCAGTGACCTCTACCAGACAACCACGAGGGATAACGTAGAATTTGAGGACCATTGCAATATAAATCACATAAAAAAGTGTGCCTTACTAAATCTGTAAATAACTCTGAATTAATAAATTAAATATTTCCCAATAGGATGTATTTACATAATTTGTTCACGGTGTAGAACATTATAATATTTGCTAACAAAAATCACACCAGAACTAAGAACCTAGCTTAAATATCACACCAAAATACACTGTATTTCGTAACCTAACTACTTCAGAGATTATACGTCTTCATTTTATCGCTCTCCATTCAGAGGCCGTACTAAAAACAAGACTAACCAAGCACCTTAAAGACTATAAACTGGAATGGGCTCCTGAAATCGCTTTGATAAAATCGGAACCTATCGACCCTTGAATCAGATATATCTTGTATTTAAGCTGGTGAAAGGATATAGCCACATACTAAATTAAAATAGTCTAGTTAAAGCTCTATTCGCTATAATTTCGATTATCTATACTAATATTACCTATAAAGAGGAAAGGTTTGTATGTATGTATGGTTTTCACGCATAAACTACAGAACCGATTACAATGAAATTTAGCACACATATAGAGGGTAACTTGGATTAACACATAGGATAGGTTTTATCCCTTAAATCCCACGGGAATGGGAACTATGCGGGTTTTCCTTTGAAAACGCGGGCAAAGCCGCAGGCGGAAATTTAGTATTATATAAGTTAAATATTGATCAATATGTTATAATGTACAAGCGCTTCTAAAAGTTGAGTTTGAGTTTGAGTTACAAAAAATAACTTTCGATATAATATCTTTAAAAATGCAAAGCTGAACTTAAACTACAGTATAATCATACTTCAGGATTTTTTATATGACATTGAAATCAACTATGGCTACTATGTAGAGAACACGCAAAATGGTAGTTTAAAATATTTTTCGTGTCACCTTACAAAATATGTTTTTCTTCTCTCCATAAAAGCTTTGCTGTCGAGCAGTTCTGGAGCTTTACGCTTAGCAACACATTTGGTGATTCATTTTTATAGTATAGATCCATAGGCAATATGGAAGAGAAGATGACCAATAGAGTCGCTTTCTGTACTGTATTATTATGCCTCTTTTGTATACTAATAAGTGTTTGACAAAATATTGAAATATACCCTTCCAAGTTCATACCCTAAGTATGAACGTAAAACTAGTTTCCACCAAACAAAGCAAAGTGACTATGCTAAAGTATTATCAAACAGACTACGTAGACATAAAAAGTTTAAATATGTAAAATTTTTATCGTTCAATGTACACAAAACTTAAAAAAATGCAAGTTTCAACAAAACTTAACAGTGTGGACACGCTTAAGGATCACGTAACAACCTCCTGAAAACTCGTTATTCATAAACTAAAACTCTTTTTAAACTAAAAAGCTTACGAAGTGTATAAAAATGTCGCCTGTTCGTTGCGAACAAGATACCATGAATTTATTAAAAGATGACTGCAGATGCATGCTTACCTTCATGTATTATGGCTTTTCACACGGCATGCGATTTTTGATAAATTTATAAATGTAGGTAAATAAATAGGCATTATTATGTAGGCAATGCTTATTTATAGACCTAATAATTGTAGACATACGCAATATATTTTAATTTTTATTATATGCCGAGATAGATTTCCACTAAATTTACATACACACATCAACAAAATCTAGGTATATTTTGTACTGCATCAAATATTTAAAAATCTTTGAAGAATTTTCTGATATAGTAAATAGAAGAATGATAGCTTATTTTAAGTTCTTTAATAAAAAATAAATATATACGGTCGAATTGAGAACCTCCTCCTTTTTTGAAGTCGGTTAAAAATAAAAACATTTCATGATTTTTATTAATTTTGATTTAAAATGTTAATTTTTCTCACTTTTTTCCACATAAACGCGTGTTGTATGAAGTGCCATTATATTGTGTAGCTATTTATTTTTATGGTAGACGAGAATGCGGAAATGCAGTGACCTCGTGCTTTTAGATGTCAGTACTCAGCATGTACTCAGTGTGGATTTGTTTGCCAAATGCGGGTAGATGATAAAATAAGTAAGTAGACCATTTTCTTACGTCTATTGTTAGATTGTATTCTTTCTTCTATTGTTAAAAGTGGTGTAGTAGCTTGAAATACATAGTATGGAATTATGTGATTATAGTGTTAAAATGTTATTTAAAATATAATAAAAAATTGTTTTTAACTTCAGAGTTCAAGTTCTCTTAAAATACTTTTTTATGCGATAGGTAATCTTAGTGTGTTCACACTGTTCAGTTCTGCTCTATAAAGGTTTATACATACATTGTTAGATTTTTTGAAAAATTTAAACCCACTTTGTAACGTGATAATACTTAAGCGTGTTTAAACCGTTTAGTTTTAGTAGGAAGTAACTTAACTGCCGTGTTTAAAGCTTTGAGCACACGTTGTCAGACTTTTGAAAAATATTTTAAACTACCTACCTTGTTAGTTTGGGCTTAAACTAGCTTGCACTTTTTATGATATATTTAAAGGTAAATGAACAATTGTGAACCTTGGAACCATATTATGCGTTATCCGCTCTGCAAAAATATATTTTTTGCTTTTAACATAGAGGAAAGAGTTTATCTTTATATAAATCGAATTTCTGTATCTTCTAGTTCACAAATTGAATGGAACTGTTTGATCAAAATAAGTTAGTTAAGATCGTTTGTTTATTTTTAAAATTATAACACAAACTCTTACTTCAGCAATGGCATACACACCATATTTTAATCTGAGTTATTTCAGCAAATCTTCTTAGCCATACCTACAAAATTCAGATCTGTTACAAGCTGCGGAAATAAAACACATACGTAGAAAACACTCAAAAACCCATAAAACAATATCACATCTCATAATATTATTACAAGATAAAAATATGCGTGACATAGAATTTATTAGAGCCACGAAGTGTCGTAAATTTTACAATCTGAATATCTAACGCGAATGAAAAATATTCTTTTTGATACTTTAATGTGTCTCGAGGGCTGTTTTTACGGTATGTCATCTGTCACTGTCTAATATTTGTCTAATATCATTAAAAGAAAAGTTTTTTTGTTTGTTTGTAACGACTTATATCAAAAAAATTCATGATAAATTTGGTACGCATTGATTTTAAATAAGTAATTCTTCTTTACAGTAGGTATTTTTGTTCAATGTACCTGTAATGACCTTAGTCAGTTCATTGGTTAATGGTTATATAGTATGTTATGTACATTGCACAATGCTATTAAATAAATTAAATCAACTGCTTAAAAAAACGTAAAATTGTCAACGATTCTTTCTCCAACTGAAAATATATTCGAATTATTCATTTTTCATCTCAAATTATTATAATATTAAATATATAACCAAATTTTGCAATATTTAAGTGCAAATAAAGTATATTTACATTAGAAATTTACATTTTCAATCTCTAGCCATAATAATTGGGTGCGGTATCCTAAAATCCTTCAAGAAGATTTTATTCCAAATTATTCAAATGGGAAGATGGGATAATTTAATATAGAAATTGGAAATAATGATGTTTTTCTAAATTATTTGGAAATACTGTAACAATGCTTATAATAATGATCTCTGAGGTTACATGTTTGTTGCCGTTATTATAAGAAAAATCCATATTCCTTTTATTTTTGACAAAGTAATTCCATCTGTATAGTATATTTGAAAATACAAACAACTCAATTAGGTACGAAAAATAGCTTGTTTTCATATAAGAAATATCTATTCAAATATTATTTTCTAAATTCAATTCTTAATAATTCAATTAATTAGGTTATTAAATACTCAAGGAATTGCTTCATTACTTTTGCTTCAAAGAAACCTTTTCGCAGTAATTCTCTGTGAATAAACAAATTAATGGTAAGATTATAATATATTTCCGGAAATAAATTTAATTCAAATTGGTATTTACAAATTCTGAAAGCTGGGATAATCTCTATAAATATTATTTTATTGTAAAATTTTTGTAAAATAATTAAAGCGGTTTGTCCATTTTTATAAAATAAGCTATCCTACGCGGGCAAAAGCAAATATAAATTTTATATGACTCTTGTATTATTCGGGTACATAAGCTATATCACTTAGGACTTATGCAGAAAGAAAGCTGGATACTTATAAGCACTTACCGGCGCTTGGTAGCGCTGGTAACCCGCGCAGGAAAATATTATATGAACAGGCGCCGATAAGCGCTAAACGGCCGCGGCGCCGACAAGTTCCGACAAGCTTCAACACGCGCTGGTCATCGCTGGGCGCTGCCATATACAATTTGTCTTGGTCTGCTTCAACCTGCTTCCTTTGTGTAGATCGAACCAGCACTGACAAGCGCCGGTAAGCGCTTATAAGTTTCCAGCTTTCTTTCTGAATACGGCCTTATGCAGCAGCTTCACGCGTAGTCAAAAGAAAAGCAGCATAGTTCCCGTGGAGTTTCGGAGAAAAAAATGCTTTGTCCTTTCTCAGGTCTTAAACTATCTCTCTATTAAATTTCATCAAAATCGGTTCAGTAGTTTAAGTGTGATGAAGATACACATACACAGACAGGCAGAGTTACTTTCACATTTATAATACTAAAGTAAGGAAAGTATCGATTCACAAAACTATTCTGTATCTTTTACATTGAACAATTCTAAACGCAACTACATAGTGTTAGGAATGAAGTATGGTCGCCACGAGCTGTAATTTTACATTGCGAGATACACCAGATGGCCCATTGATTTGGCTCAGTGCCAGATTAAATCTCTTGAGTCCTTCTGGAACAGATGCGTGGTACGAGCGAAGCGGGAGCGGGAGCGGAGCGAAGGCTTATTGGCTCCTTAATTGTGATATGTAAAGGCAATTAGGGGCAATTTAGAGAACAGCTGAATTTGCGCCGACCGCCGTGCAACCAGATTGTTCCAATATTGACCCTGCAGCAGGTACGTGAGTAGCCGGCTTAACCGAGATTGTTCCAATATTGCCCCTGCCGCAGGTACGTGAGTAGCCGGCTTTACCAACTTACTGGTATACAACCTACTAACTATGTAGTTTACAAAACGCTCCCGCTGTATTAACATAATCGCAGCTCGAACATTGAGAGACTTTTAAGCGTCCATATATTTGACACGACTTCCGTGAAACATAAATACAAGCTTTCCCTTGAGAAAGAAGAATTGCTGCTGATCTGTGATCGTTATTTCATTATCATCATCATTGTCGACAATGTCTTATTATTTTATTGATATATGCATTATTTTGTGCTTTTATTTGAGGTTGGTACCAAAACCTTGTTTAAATATTTTTTTTTTGTTTTTTTTTTCAGGACAATTTTCACACACGGCACGATCTGATCCCATAAATAAATCCCATACTAAGTCTTCGCTTGTGTTATGGAAACCAGATGGCTGATAAACATACATATATAATTATAAATAAATACTTATATAGATAATTAACACCCAGACACAGAGCAAACATCACACAAACACAAACTTCATCACACAAATATTTACCCCGGGTAGGAATCGAACCCAAGACCTCTGGTTTGGAAGGCAGGGCCAATACCAAGCAAGCCAACCGGTCAGTCGAAAAATATGAATGTGGTCTTTTTAATGGCTTAGTATTTGAACACGATTTATTCATAGTACCTACTGTTTTGTTTTTTCGGCTTTCAACAGAATTCAAGTGGCAGTACACACACTCACACATTAGGTATAGTGGTTATACGTAAATTTCTACTATCCTAAGTATTTATGGTATGTTTTCTTTGTTGGAAATTCTAAATAAAAATAAAATAAAATAAATACGTATTACGTATATTTATCTTAGAAGTGAAGCTTAGACATAGCTAAAATCCACCAGAACTAATAAAACTTTGGTTTTTGTTTCTTTGTTAAAATTAACACGACATTCATTTAGTTTAATTTAGTTATCAACACAATTGTAAACAATGGAGATTAATAGAATCCCACATTGTGAATGTAGGTTGAAATAAAATCATCTACTTACAATTCATTATGTTCCGCTACGCCGTAGTCACGTAGCACATTAATGCGCTACGCTTCTGCGTAGCTTCATTTAAATGGCGAAAACATAATTTCATTTCGTATTTTCATTGTTCCAGATTACATTTGTGTTATACTAGAATGTTCTAGAACTTAAAATTATTAATTTTATGATGTAAGTACGTGCCACGTTTCTTTCGGATTTAATAATATAGAATCCCAAGCAAGATCTGATCATCAGCAATGTAATAATAAATGTTATAATAATCTGGTATATTTTTGTATGGAATAAAAGCTTAGAATAACTTTTTATTTCAGTTCAGTATGTCGTGGCAGAAGCAATCGATAGTCGAGAAGAAATCACAGATTGTAATGTTAAAGGAGACATTTTAATCACTTATTTTGACTTACTGAAAATAAAGGTGGTAGGGATTACTAATTTTTTCATCTATATAAATAAAATTATTTGCAATAGTTGCAGCTAGCAAAATGACAGGTAAATTAAACTAATAATTTTAACCTTTTCCCCAACTTCGTAATCACTTGCCAACTTATGGACGTCGGATGTGAAACTTGAGATAAAACTTTTTCGTTTTTAGCAAAAGTAAAAGTTCTTTTCGACTTGAATCTTATTCAGTTTGATAGTTTGAGACTTCCATAATGGGATTACGAAGGCAGTTTTGCCTTCAAATGGTTTTAATGACAGGACTATTTGTGTTTTCATTTAATATCATAATACGAGTGTATAACACGCGTCACATAGAGTATATTTGTTCCTTCCTTTCTAATTGATGGTGTAATAGTAATATTTCTTCTGTATACGTTCATCTATACTAATATTATAAAGCTGAATAGTTTGTTTGTTTGAACGCGCTAATCTCGGAAACTACTGGTCCGATTTGAAAAATTCTTTCAGTGTTAAATAGCTCATTTATCGAGGAAGACTATAGGCCTATATCATCACGCTACGACCAACATGAGTGGAGCCACGGGGGTGAAACCGCGCGGAGCAGTTAGTCACAGATAAATGGGTTGGATTTTTAAGGAAATGATTAATGAAATGGAATGAATACGGATAAATAAAGTACCTACTTATATCCTCAAAAAAAGCACTGCGAACTCTAAACAAAAACATAACATATCTTTAATATTTAAATCACTATCTCTATACAGAAAAAGCAGTAAAGTATGATTAAAGAATAATGACCAAAAGTTGCAAATCTTAACGAATCCCTTTATCTAACAAGGACCACGCATTAGTGGTGAAATGAAATCACAATTAGGGTCCCTCGTTGCAATAAAATGTGTTGTTTCTGTCACACGATATTCAACTTTATATCTGGTGGTTAAGGTCTCTTTTACGATGAAAGAACTATCGTTGTAAGATTTCATAGAAATACTCGACATGACTGGTCTTCGCTGAATCCTTTTAAAGTTTCCGATTGTTAATTCACTGTTTGTATAATACTAATGTTTAAGTACGAAACATTCTAATTAAAAAAAAGGTATGCCGAGCATACGTGTCAGAAGTGAAACTACTTTGGCAAAAGTCAAAGACACCAAAATCGTCGCCTTAATCCATGGATTACTTCATGACGTGACAGTATTTAATTTTTAAGTTTCACTTCATAAATCTATAAAAAAGAGGAACTGGGCAACGAGCATATACCTACTACTGTTTTCTGCAATAATAAAGATTGCAGAATGCATAAGAAATGCTCAACAATTCATAAATTAATTAATGAGATAATTAATAAAATACCTACTTTAGTAGAATTTATATTACCTACTTACTACGAAAAATTGATAACATAAAAACAAACACACGATATTTTATCGTATCGTTTCAATATCGTATCATATAAAAGCACCCAATCCGAACCAGGAAATTGAATTGTGTTTTCATTAGTCGATACGTATGTCGCTAACTTAATTTAACATTAAGAGAGGTTATGTAATATTTTTCGTCACTTTCCTTAGGACGTATTAATTGTGTTACTTATTCGCTAACTTGGTTATCACTTGAATACTTTGTTATAAACAGATAAACTTAGAAATAAAGCTGCCTACTTACAACAAGATAGATGTCACTAATGAAAGTTTTTTGAAGATCCATTAATCGCTTTCTTTAGACTTGCTCGTATAGTATAAAAACTATAAGTATATTATTTTTACTTACTTTACTTGATGTAATATGCTAGTTATCGTTCTAAGAACTCTCACATCTTCGCACTACACAGAAGTTTCACATTTTTTGACGTGATAACGTCTTTAAAATCGTTTTAGTCGGGTGACATGTTCAGAAACTTGTGTCACACCAAAACCTCACGAGCGCGATCGCAGGTATAACGAGAGAGAGACGGACCGATCTCCCGTCTCATCTCGAGCGCTGCCACTGCATTATGTTATCACGTAAACATCTCGATCGTAAACCTACTTTACAAACAACCAATTTTTTTTTTATTCGTCTTTTATTATTATCATCATTTCGCTATAAAAAGCATCGTGTCTCATTCTTCACGAGATAGATCATAGATATGTATGTATGTATTTGTATCTTAAGTTGTATTAGTATGTTTTAGTTTAGTTTATTATAATGTATTTACGTATGTTGTATGTATATTGTGTATGCATTCTATTGTTTTATGTAATTACTTCTACTCAATCTTATAATTGTTTTTAATTTCTGTTTCTCAATAGGTATATTATCTAGCTTCTTTGCCTTCTCCCCGTGGTTGCCTGGTAGAAAGAACTACATAGTGATAAGGCCGCCCTTTGTGCTTTTGTTTATTGTAAATTGTTATATTTTTATGTACTTGGTTTATTGCTCAATACAGTGTTAAATAAATAAATAAATAAATTATATCTATCCTAAATTCTATTTAAATTAGTTCTGTTGGTTCAATCAATACTGTTTGGCTTTATAAAATTACTTAAATAATATATTTTTTAAATAAATGTCAGTGAGCTTTAAAAGTTAGACCACACTTGATTTCTATAAGATTACAAAATTTCTTTTACACTTTTATTTGTAAGAATTTAGACTTGGAATATAATAGAAATTCATGTTAAACTGAATCAAATGCTCTAAAAGATCTAGTCCTATTTGAATCATTTTTAATCCCGCCTTTTATGCCTTTACATTTGTATTGACACATACCGACGTCCAATACATTTTACTCAAAATGGACCAAGCCTTTCTCAAAGACCTTTAATACCCACTTCGGAATTCTCAAATAATTCGTATTTACATTAAATTTACTTGCTGTAGATAAATTGCTTTATTGTCTCGTTTTTGGAAATAAACAGTCGGCTTTGTTTGTTTCTTTTGTACATTATTTAGCTGAATTTAAGGATTTTTTTGGAACAATTTTGTCTATATTGTTTATTGATTGAACAACATAATGTAAGAAGCTCGACATGTTTGCTTTTCTCCCGGTAATATTACAACTATACTAATTATTTTATTATATCCTATGTTTTACATTATATTATGTTATGCTTTCAAATTTCAATTAAATAACATTTATTATTATTCGATAAAATTGTATGTATATAAGCTATTGCATAGCTTCTATCGCGGGCCTTGAGCGCGGGGACCGAATCGAGAAATTCCGTAACGAAAAAACCTCACGCTCCCCACTCCGACGGGCTCGGAGGTGTGGCTTGAAGGCATGCTATGCAATAGCTTTACCGCGGCAGTCCCCGAGTGCCACACGTCTTTTTTTTTAACATCTTTATAATTCGGAGTGAAAACAAAATGTCAACCAACTACTTAGTTCAGTATTTTTATACACAACATAAAACTACGAGCCACAAAACATTTTACTTTAGAACATATAAATGCAGGTACGCTAGAAAAAGTGCACTAAATTTAAAGATTATCCATAAAATATAGCTTGTTCTCATTTGCATAGCAATTTAACCCGACGTACAATCTACTTGTATTTATGTGAATGTTAATTAATGCTTGTAAAGAAAACAAGGGCCGATGCAACTGTGGCTTGAGCAAGATGGCTTCGCACATTATTTTTTTTGGTTCCGTATTATGCTAATAATGTAAGTGGGAACATATTATATGGGCTGATGATGATGATAAAATCATTCACGCTTTGTTCCGAAGCTTCTTGGAACTGATTTTGTTTATTATTTAAAAGAAAAGAAAACTTTGTAGTACTTATTTGAATTTATTTTTATTGTTAAATATTTCTTAACAAATAACAGATTTAAAATACTGTAAAATCCAATCACATTTAAAATAATAACATAACTAGCTGCGCCCCGCGGTTTCACCCGCGTGATGTTATATAGCCATCCTCGATAAATGAGCTATCTAACACAGAAAGAATTTTTCAAATCGGACCAGTAATTCCTGAGATAAGCGTGTTCAAACAAACAAACAAACTCTTCAGCTTTATAATATTAGCATAGATTTAAATAATTGTAATGTTATTTTCAAATTCTAAGGATCTCTAAACATAAGTACATGGTTACCTTTTATCTAGATATTTTAGCTAGCTCGTTCTGAAATACGCATACCTACATTCAGATATTTTTATATGTGTATTTTACTTAAATAGTATAATTTGTAGTCGAAATATACCAGTATAATGATTATTCTTTATTAACAAATTAATTACACGCAAATTTTCAGAACCAGACAAAATATAAATGCGATCCCACGGGAACGGGAATGCAGCTTTTCCATTAATACGCAGCCGGAAAGATAAATCTATACTAATATTATAAAGCTAAAAGTGTGTTTGTTTGAACGCGCAAATCTCGGGAACTACTGGTCCGATTTGAAAAATTCTTTCGGTGTTAGATAGCCCATTTATCGTGGAAGACTGTGGGCTTGTGTGGCTATGCTAAGACCAACAGGAGCGGAGCCACGCGGGTGAAACCGCGGAGCGCAGCTAGTAAATAATAAACACACAAAATATTGTGACAATTTACACCGCTAAACGATAAAAAATCACAGCAATTTATTCATCAAAATGATAAAATATCGAAGTGAAAACTCGCATTCTTCTAAATTCTCTCATAACCGAAAGAAAAATTTCCTAACTTGTAACAAAATCCGATTATTCTCGTTAAAACATGAGCTTCTTTCCTTCAACTTTTTTCGTGTGATTTACACTCTCTAAACGAAATATTTTTCAGGGAATGTCACAGATAATAAATTGAAGTTTTAATAATGGTTTCAAAACATTTTTGTTATATCTATGCAGTAATGTTTAAAGTAATATTTCTAAGTAAGGTTAACAGGTAAATAAATTAATTTTCACTTAAACAACCTGAACCGATTTTCATTCAGTCCTCATCATCGCAAAGGTTGTCGAGGAAGGTTTAACAATAATTTGTTAATTTTTACACAACGGAATTAAACGGTAACTAAAGATTCTTATATGTATATCAACTATCTGCGCTTCGCGGTTTCACCCGCGTGGCTCCACTTCTGTTGGTCTTAGTGTAATGATATATAGCCTATAGACTTCCTCGATAAATGGGCTATCTAACACCGAAATATTTTTTCAAATCGGACCAGTAGTTCTTGAGATTAGCGCGTTCAAACAAACAAACAAACTCTTCAGCTTTATAATATTAGTATAGATTAAAAGTTTGGCTAAAAATAAATTCGCCAGAGCGAGTGTGAACAGCCCTTAAAGAGCCACGTGGTATTGAGAAAAAATGTGTAAAGTAAACTCTCCATTGGTTCCGACAGAACCCGAATGATTTAGGGCCACCCTAATCGGTGTTTCCAGCTTATGAGAATGAAATATTCGAACAATTTCTGATTTCTAACGGCCCTTTTTACCTAATTCTTGGGAATGATGTATGTGTAATTTTATGGAACAAGCGAATGATTGATGTTTAAAGGAGAGTGGAATTTTGTTTTTTTTAAAATAATACTAAAGTTAAATTTAAATAAGATAATGGATTAAGGCAAGACAAAAGAATATAGGCAAATATTAAAGACACATTATTAAATTATTATTTTTTAGGTAACGGAATCTTTACGTTCTTACTTTTAACATAAAAGCAATTTGTAAAAGGGATAGTTAAGTGAATGTAATAAAGCGCTTTGCTTATAAATTTTCTATGAAGTTATTTACTTTGTTTACTTCGTTTCTTTTTGACTTAAGTTAAATAGCTTAAAAAATAAATGGAAAATACACTGCTTACCTATTTGAATTAAAATTATTTTCATAAGAGGATTATTAATGAATTTACTTACCAGCTTCAGGTAGAGCAGCATTTACTTGCTAATAATATAATAATAATCTTATTAATGTTATCTTTAATATTTTTGACGTTAATTTCCACACAACATTATCATGTCAACTATCAGTAAGTTAATCAGAACTTAACCGGAAGTAATAAACTACCATTATTATTATTGTTGTTTATAACATAAACTACAGAACTATATTGACCATCCATAAACCATGATCCCATAGGTATACTTAAACTTTGATTGTGTACCGGAAGTGTAACTTAATGCCTCACTTGACGTGATTTACATTATTTCCTTTATAGCCAAAGATAGCTGTGTTTATGGCCCTTCTTAATTTTATAACAAGGTCGTATTAATACACTCATCGCCATAAACACGGTTGACTCGGGAAGGAAATAGACTCTTTAACTAGAAATAAAATACTTTTTACGGATTTTATATCCCCCTTTACTATAAAATAAATAAATGTAAATAAATAAATTCTTTATTTAGGAGTAATAAGGACCCATTAACTACATTACAAGACAACGCACAAAAATTACATACAAAGAGTCACTTTAAAACAATTCTGACGTAATATTTTATCCGTCCTTTAAACTAAACCATACCTTTACTAAGAACTCATTCCCGTACATTTAAAGTAAAAACAAGTTGGGTGACCATACATTTCCCATTTTTTTTATAAACTAAAATACCTTAAAACAGCCTTTAATTTCCTGTTATATTCAAAGTTTTACCTTTAAAACTATTCCGCAATTTATCTGTCCTTTAGCTTCGAATAACGTCTATATACACAGTAAGCTCCAAATCCAAATACCAGCTCGGACGGGGACTACTTCAACACTCCCAAAACTAACTAAGATTCAGTCAAAATTGCGTCTAACTTTACTGCTACGTTTGAGGTGTTTCGCTTGTAATTACAACGAAATAGGAAATGAACATTCTGTATTTAACACTATGATTTATTTGGGCTTGCTTTAATTATTAATTATTTTAATTAATTACTTTTCAGTATGGTAGCCGCAATTATTATGAAACAAACGAAGTATTATAATATTTTCATTAAGGACTCATTTGAGTAAGCACTCCCTTGAGGTACAAGTATTTACTGGTGTACATCCTGAAAATAATAATTAATTATATCAAATAAAGATTAATTTTCGTTTATTAATAATTAATAAGTTGTACAACTACTTTTGAAAATAAACAAGCAGGTTTTGTGCATAATTCATGACATAACAAAACATAAAAAAAAATGTTACAAAACTCAAAAATAGCGTCGCTGCGAGATTTCGAAATGTAAAAAAATACGCCCAACAATACTTATTTAAAATAATAAATGTTAGTAAATATTATACTTTGAACAAAATGTCACAAATAATTAAATTCTCGTTGTAATAATATCAAAAAGTCAGAGGAAAAATTTTATATTCCCCACGATATTCTGATTCCGCCATTGAATTAGCTTTTACTAGATTGGCGAAACGATGATATTATTCGTTTACTAATAATGTGCCATAGAACGAGGCCGTTCGTTTACATCATTAGACATTTAATATTTTTATTACTTAGAAAATAATGTTTTCTCTTATGATATGATACGGAATTTTATCAAGGATGTTAATTCAATCATGTTACCAAAATTAAACGCTTTAGTAAATAACTAAGAAACTATGTCATTATAGACTCTTAGTCTAAACTTATTTCTGCACCGAATTTTTCAAGTTTAAATAACCAGATAAATATTTAAAATATAATTATTTTATGTAGAGTGTTATAAAAAGGCTATGGTTAGCTGAAATTAATTATGATGTAATTATTTCTTAAGGAATATAATAAAACATGAATAATCTATACGCTTGCCCCATCTAGTTCATATTATTCCATGTATTCAGTATAAAATTAACCAAACGATACTATATCAAATGCCAAGAAACCTCAAGGGGCTCCCTCGCGACGTTTTATTGAGAATTTTTTACAATTATACTTCATTTTTACCGTGATATCGAGTTCCTTTTCATGTAACTGAATTAAATTTTGTTCAGTATTTTATAGTTTAAGATTTTTTTATATTTGTTTGTAACTGAGTTAGGGAGTGGCCTGATAAGCGTTTTATTTTTTTTTTGGCTGGGGGTGATTTTGACCTGATGGACGATGGTAAGCGCTTACCACCACCAATGAAGACTTACAGTGGTAGCTTCTGAAAATGCGTTGCTCGATTATATACCCTAAGGGTAGCTTTTGAAAATGGGTTTCTCGATTATATACCGTAAGGGTAGCTTCTGAAAATGCGTTGCTCGATTATGTACCGTAAGGAATAATTAGTTTAATTATGAAATGACATAATATTCATAATTTAATTATATAATAATCACTATTTTAAGTAGGCATACATAAAATTAAAAAAATACCTATCCAACCTTTCAAATTTATTTATACTAATGTGATTGATTACATGATGAAATCATGATCTTTCTTTACTTTCTTCCTTTCACAAAGATTAGTAAAGTATTAATCCCCTCTTGAAGGTGAATAAACTGTGCCTCAACCAATGAAACAACCCTATCTAGAACTTTCCTCAACCCTTCCAAGGTCATCCCGCATACATTATTTAAATCACTATATACGTTCCAATTACTGTACCTATTTTTCTTTCAGGCGATAAAGGTCCCGAAGAACTGAAGGGTAAGGGCGTAATGGCACCAACAAATCACAGACCCTTGCGTCCAAATATACGAAAGATGTCTACAATAAAACAACGGGTATCCATTACACTTTAAATGGACCAACCTGTGGCCATTAATTTTTATCGTGGACGTCGATTATGGTCTGGTTTGACTTTACTGGACAGTCTAAATTTAGGCAAAATGATTGGGGTTAATTCGTTAACATATTTAAGTTTTCCACATCAAAAGTCCCAATTTGTAAAGTACATTGTTAAAAATATTTTGGCTTATAACAAAACTTGGCCACACTTGGCCAGCGTAGTGGATTAAAGCACGCAAAGTAAAGTAAGCTACGCATCGTAGATTTCGGCTCTCTTACAGATCCCTCATCGCCTTATAATGCGTTTTTCAATAAATATAGCACATGGTGTTATAATAAACCTAATTTTCAAATATTCGTAGATGATGAAATATGTTTTTCGAACGACTTATATAAAAAAAAAATAATAAAATTGTGTTGCCGCAACAAAATCGTGCGGAACGGAGCGTTGCTACTGCGTCATCGCGGCGTCACGTTGCCGCGCCGTGCGATTGGCCGCGGATGACCTTACCACTGTCCTCTACTACCACTTCGACTTGCCACGCAGCCGTCGAGCAGTGAACTCCTTCGCTAAAATTCATTGTACCAAACGCACTCTGTAATTTTGAGTAATAAATTTTATACGCGCAAATTTACAATCGTCTTCTTTTCGCCACCCAAAGTCCATCGACCAGTTCGTACACAACATTTCTGGACCTTCGACCCCGGATCCTGGATTTTGGAGACGCAATCGGCGAAGAAGTCGCAAAATTACAGTGCAGTTTGGTAAGACGGCCAGCTAATTTATCCAACCCTGTGAAGCTTCATCTGATTGATACTGTGCTTTGTAAATTCCAGAGCTTTTGGTGTTGCTTCCCTCCTCACGTGCTTTTACGCAACCGAAGAATCTGCTTCACGTGGCACGTAAGTACTTGTAGCTTTTTACTTCAGTAATTATGTCGCTATCTGAACAAAAGGAGCTTAAGGAATTGAGGAAAAAAAGGGGTTTAATTAAATGTAGGTTAACTAACTTTAAAAAATACGTTTCTTCGTTTGAAAATGTTGACCTTGACACGCATCAGAGGGCAGAACTAAAACTACGTATACCAGGTGCACAAAATTTAATGAACGATTTCAACCAAGTACAAAGTAAAATCGAAGATCTTGTCCCGGAGTCAGAAACGGATAAACTCATAGAATCACGCGTCGAGTTTGAGAGGGAATATTATGTTGTCCTGGCGATGCTGGACTGCATGGTAAACCCAGATAGTTCCGAGGATAGATCTGTTAATAAATCCATTGACTGTTCCTTAGCGCACGACCATACGACCTGTAACAATTTTAGTAACGATTCAGTAAAATTACCGACTATTTCTGTACCTAGCTTTGACGGTTCACATGAACACTGGGTAGAATTTCGCGACACGTTTTCGTCTTTAATTCATGATTCGAAATCAATACCACCAATTCAAAAATTTCACTATTTAAAGGCGAGTTTAAAAGGTGACGCTAAAATTGTAATAGAAAACGTTGAATTTTCGTCCAATAATTATCTGGTTGCATGGGATCTTTTATTAAACCGCTTTAATAACACGCGATTGATAGTGCAAAGTCACATTAAAGCAATATTTTCCCTACAAAATGTCTCCAGAGAATCAGCTTGTCAATTGCACAATTTAATCGACACAGTTTTGAAAAATTTACGTATTCTTAAAATTTTAGGGGAACCCACTGAATATTGGGACACATTAATTATTTATATCGTGGTATCAAAGTTAGATCCCACCACTGAACGCGAGTGGGAACAATTTAAGAACACTTTTTATAAAATACATAAGGACAAAACTATTAAGCTACATGATTTATTGGAATTTATTAAAGAAAAAGCCGATTTATTAACTACACTTTCCGTAAATCACAGTAAACCTAGTATTTCAAATAATTCAAATAAATTTTCTACTTACCAAAATAAAAATTCATCATCCAAAATTCATTGCAACATAGTTTCGGATAACAAACACTCATCTAAATCGCAATCCAATAAGTCGCGCAGCCATTACAAGTCATGTTTGCTATGTAACGAAAAGCATCAGCTATATTCATGCCAGAAGTTTCTCGACTTATCCCCGCAACATAGGTTTAATTTCATAAAGGATAAAGACTTATGCATTAATTGTATGCGTCCAGGTCATTTAGTTGGTACTTGTCTTTTCGGTCCGTGTCGAAAGTGTGAACAAAAGCACAATAGTTTACTCTGTGATGCAATTAAATTATCACCAATTAAACAAAATACAGTGACGTTAACTACGTACGAGCACCCCTCGCTTACTAATACGCATCCCGTTACATCAGATAACGCACACATGCAACTTCAATATACTAATCACGCACAAACCGTTATGTATACAAAGGATGACAATTCTTCGCAACAGATTGTCATATTGTCTACGGCGATAGTTGAAGTATGTAATGAATCGGGTGAGTATTATTGCGCACGCGCAGTTTTAGATAGCGGAAGCGAACGATCTTTTATTACGCAATCGTTAGCAAATAAATTAAATTTACGAATATTACAGTCCACTCAACATATTCACGGTGTAGGTAATTCTATTCCGCAATGTTCGCAATCTTGTAACATTGAAATTAAATCGCGCGACGGGAGCTTCACTGCCCGTTTTCAATGTTTGATTTTGCCCCAAATCACATCAAAATTGCCTACAACTATATTTAATTTCAATCAATTTAATATTCCTTTCAATTTATTGTTAGCTGATCCCAGTTTTTACGAAAGTCAACCTATTGATTTACTGATCGGTGCTGATTTATTTTGGGAATTAATAACCGAAGGAAAAATGCGCCTTAAAAGTGGTCCTTTCCTTCAAAACACCAAATTAGGTTGGATAGTGTCAGGTGCAATTAAATCTTTTCCGTATACTAGTAATAAAAATTTAACACATATTAATTGTAATTATTCGACATTATCCACGGAAGATGATTCACTCGATAAGTTAGTTAGGAATTTCTGGGAATTGGAAGAAATATCCGCGCCTAGCAATAAATTACAGCAATTATCTAGCGAAGATATTGCTTGTGAGGAACATTTTATTCGCACAACACGTCGACTTTCCGATGGTCGTTTCTGTGTTTCAATTCCGTTGAAACAATCACCTGAGTTATTAGGTAATACACGCGCACAAGCTGAACGTCGTTTTTACGCGTTAGAGAAACGTCTTCAGCAAAATACTAATTATAAAAAGATGTATTCTGATTTTATACAGGAATATATTAATTTAGGTCATATGAATCTCGTCAATACGTATGGGAATCCGCACTATTTCCTACCGCATCATGGTGTGTTTAGGGAGCACGCCACCACAACTAAATTACGCGTAGTTTTTGATGCGAGTATGAAGTCTAGTTCCGGCGTATCATTAAACGACATACAAATGATTGGACCTGCTATTCAAGGTGACTTAATTTCTATTTTATTACGTTTTCGCGAGAATAGGTATGTTGCATGCGCTGACATTGAAAAATTTTACAGGCAATTGAATATTGCTGAAGATCAGCGTGACCTGCAGCTGATCTTGTGGCGGGATGATCCCTCAGAGCCGCTGAGGGTGTACCGACTCAACACCGTGACGTACGGAACGGCATCCGCACCGTATCTAAGTTGTAGATGTTTAAAGGAATTAGCCAAACACTCGAATATTCCGTATGTAGCCGATACTATTAATAATTGTTTTTACGTTGACGATCTCATAGTTTCATCGAATTCTATGTCCGAATTAGAAAATATTTGTAAAGAAACTAGTAGTCTTTTAGATTCAGCATGTATTAAATTACGAAAATGGATTTTTAGTCATAATTTAAATTTAATTACGCCTAGCATTAATGAATCGCAAACGCACGATCTCTGTTTACTTAATAAAACTTGTAACAATAAAACTTTAGGTATCGGATGGAATAGTCTCGATGATTACATTTATTATTTCACGCAAATTATACAAAAGAGTGAAGTAGTGACAAAACGTATTATTTTATCGTGTGCTTCACAAATATACGATCCGCTAGGATTATTAAGTCCGTTTATTACTATCGCAAAGCATTTATTACAAAGATGTTGGTTGTTAAAATTGACGTGGGATGAATCGGTTCCCAACGAAATTTCACAAATATGGGATAAATTTATAAATGGATTATCTTTTCTTAGTAGTTTACGAATACCGCGTCACGTTATGTGCATTGATCCAGTGCGAACCGAACTACATATATTTACCGATGCTTCACAGGTCGCGTACGGAGCTTGCGCATACGCTCGTACGATCAATGCAACAGCTGATGTCACAGTGCGCTTGATATGTTCGAAGGGTAAGATCGCGCCGACTAAACCTACAACTATACCTAGATTAGAGTTGTGTGGTGCGTTGTTAGGTGCACGATTATGTAATAAGCTTATTGGATCACTGCGTTCAAACTTTGATAAAATTGTATTTTGGACAGATTCAACTATCGTTTTAGGTTGGTTAGGTATGCCTATTAATTTATTAAAACCTTATGTTCAAAATAGGACGGCAGAGATTCACGAGCTGACCAAGGAACATCCATGGCGTCACGTCGCAGGCAAGGATAATCCAGCCGATTTAGTCTCACGTGGGCAAGGTCTAGAAGCGCTTAGCTCCTCATCTTTATGGTGGGAGGGTCCGTTATTTTTACATAATGTACATTTTGAATTGCCCGACTTAAAACATTCCAAATTAATTAATTCAGATTTACCGGAAATTAAATCTACAAATATTTGTTGTCACGTAAGTAATAATTTAGACGATAATTTAATTATTTTTTCTCGATTTTCACAATATAATAGACTTAAACGCGCAGCTGCTTATGTATTACGTTTTATTAATAACGCGCGAAATAAAACTAATAAGTGGACAGGTTTATTATCAGTCGAGGAATTAAATCGTGCTGAATTAACGATTAGCAAAGTTGAGTCAACAGGAATCGTTTCCCGATATTTATTATGCGCTTAAAAATAATAAAAATATAACGAATATATCAGGCTACAATCAAATTTCTAAATTAAATGTATTCTTTGACGCAAATAATAATTTAATTCGTGTAGGTGGGCGTATTCAAAATTCGCCAAATTTTAGTTTTAATAAAAAATTTCCTATTTTAATCGCAGCTAATCATCATTTTTCACTTTTGCCTTTTCGGTTCGAGCATGAACGTTTACTCCACGCCGGGCCACAGCTTCTACTGTTTACGCTCAGAGAGATGTGGTGGCCGGTCGGCGGCAGAAACCTCGCTAGGAAGGTGGTACATTCGTGCATGCGCTGCGCACGACTACAACCGACTACGGTCGCGCCTATTATGGGGAATCTACCGCAGGAGCGTCTGGACCCAGGTTATCCGTTTATACGTTGTGGTGTCGACTACGCCGGCCCAGTGTTCACGTTAACTCGTAAAGGCAGAGGTGCTAAGTTACAAAAATCGTACATATGCTTATTTATATGTTTTGTTACACGCGCGGTTCACTTGGAACTTGTTAGCGATCTATCGTCGGAATCATATCTCTTAGCTTTGAAACGTTTTATATCGCGGCGAGGTAAACCCGTGACTATCTTTTCTGACAATGGGAAGAATTTCGTCGGTCTCATGAATGAGTTCAAAAAATTTTTAGCTACCTGTTCTGATGAAATTAAAGCATATGCAACTTCGCAAAATATTAATTTTAAAATGATACCTTTTTACGCTAGTCATTTCGGGGGATTGTGGGAAGCTGGAGTAAAAAGCTGCAAGCACCATCTCAAACGTGTAGTAGGTAACGCACATCTAACGTTCGAGGAGTTTAGCACAGTATTGACCCAGGTTGAAGCTGTCCTGAACTCCCGTCCTTTGACCCATCTTTCCACAGATCCCAATGATTTCCTTCCACTTAGCCCTGCACATTTCCTGGTTGGTCGTCCGCTGACTGCACCTGTAACGGCTGAGCATCTGTACGACGTGCCTGAGCTTCGCCTCCCGAGGTTCCAGAGGGTGGAACAAATACGCCAGCACTTTTGGAATCGTTGGTCCAAAGAGTATGTCTCCGAGATGCAAACGCGAACCAGATGGCACCAGCATAAGGGGGATCTCGAGGAGAACACGCTCGTTCTCATTAAGGACGACCGATTGCCGCCGTTGAAGTGGAGCTTGGGGCGCATCCACGCGACATATCCGGGGAAGGATGGAGTAGCACGAGTGGCCGACATTCGTACTGCAGACGGCATCGTGCGTCGGGCGTTCACTAAAATTTGTCCGCTTCCTTCACCAGATAGCTGATTCGTCGCTTCATGGTCGACAGTTCGTTGGAACCAGCACGTTCCAAGGCCGGGAGCATGTTGCCGCAACAAAATCGTGCGGAACGGAGCGTTGCTACTGCGTCATCGCGGCGTCACGTCGCCGCGCCGTGCGATTGGCCGCGGATGACCTTACCACTGTCCTCTACTACCACTTCGACTTGCCACGCAGCCGTCGAGCAGTGAACTCCTTCGCTAAAATTCATTGTACCAAACGCACTCTGTAATTTTGAGTAATAAATTTTATACGCGCAAATTTACAATCGTCTTCTTTTCGCCACCCAAAGTCCATCGACCAGTTCGTACACAACAAATTGTTTTATTTCAGGACAATATATTGTGTTCCCATATGGAAGTTACAATGTGATAGTATACTATACATAATATGAACTTTCTAGCAAATATCAATAAATATAGTATAACCGTCGGATATACATTTAATATGTAGTCAAATGTGAGATAACTACAGCAATCAACATTTGTTCCTTTGTAGTCTTGATATTATATTAAAGTACTATAGCAGTGTATAACATTTATTTCATATCTTTACACGTCGCACTGCAGGATATGTAAATAATTTCGCTCTTTACACACTTGAATGTTCCAACGTGAATATCATTTACGTGGATTTTAAACCCGTGTCTAGACTTGTTTATTTGTTTTAATATAGCTGTAATGGAAATATAAGAAATAAGAATGCTAGTAAATATTATAAACAAATATTTTTCTTTATATTCAATGGACGTATGGGTGGTATGAGATTTGATATATTTATAATTCCAATGTAATAACAGAAAATGAAAATTCAACTGACTAATATATAATATCCCCATACTTTCAGATGATCATCTTATATTTTAATTAGATAACTAAATGACTCTTCCCATCATTAAAAAACTTCCTGTGGAGTACTTTCGAAACATGTAATTATAAAAAATAGATTCCTCATTTTGCTATATTGTTGCTTGTTTTAACTAGTGTAATTAATTTCATTTAATTTATGCAATTCCTGATAATTCAAAGTTCTTGTAAAATCATAGAATTTTAGTAGAGGCATGGATAATTAATAAATGGCATTGTAAATGCTTTTATAAAGATCAATCAGATATTTTGGTATATATAGGGCTTAACTGATTACAATTCAGTTCAATTTGTAAGTGAAATGTCAAATGACAGAGTTAATACAATGTAATCGCTTTGAATTAATTTAATGCTAATTAAAGAGTACAATATCCTATTGATTTCCAATAGTATGTAGCTGTAGTATCGAATATTTCAGGTTCTTTTAATCTATATAGGTACCTTATTGTAAAATTCCCATTATCCCATATTTTGTTAGAAATTTAAATGTCTGATTGTACATGTGGAATGTGGATGTATGTTTCTTACTCTTTCATATTATGAAAACTCTTCAACGGATTTTTATGATACTTTATGACAGTAACAGTAATGTAGCTTACCTATGTATGAAAATAATGTAATAAGCTATAGAAATACTTGCTTTTACCCGCGGGATCGTCACAGCTTTGCAATATTTTTAATGAAATCTTCAGTCTCAAGTAACTTTTAAACTCCAATGACTTTCAAAGCATTCTACCAAGACAAATAAATAGGCTTTAATTCATACCTATCTAATACATAACCTAATATTTCAAGTAAATCCGTAGTACGTTTTTACGCCAAGCCTCTG